>JASFAX010002716.1:0-44937 GCA_030737875.1 Allium sativum | reverse complement strand
GGGCACCCAGTTAATCATCAGTGCCATAATTACCTGGCCAGATTACGACAAATACTAGGCCTTTGAACCAAAGACCTCCCCGAGGGGCACCTAGTCGAACGCCGGTGCCATTGATATATGGCCCGAATGCGACAAACACTGGGTTTTTAAACCAAAGACCTTCCCTGAGGGGCACCTGGTCAATTGTTAGTGCCATTTATACAAGGCTCGATCACGACACACCCAGGCATTCTAAATACCCCCTCGGGGGCATCTGACCACAATCTGGATCCTCTAAATTCGGTTATTGACGGACCCAAAGACATTTTCAAAGGCGCCCTACAAATTCTACGAGTGGTTGAATTATTCATCCACAACGAATAACGGGTTCATAAAAGACCTTTACGAAGGCATCAAAACCAAGACCTCTCCTGGGGCATATGTTTCTCCAAAGGGCCTGGACTTCCAGCTTAGCAGGAAACAAGATTGAATATGATAAAATATAGGACCTCTCAAGCAGGGCCATAATGACAAAGACTCCTCTCCACTAAAAGTTTGAGCTTGCTCGACTAAAATGGAAACCTTTGGCTCATAAGAAAGTCTGGAGATTCCAAACATAATCAATCGCAAGTATCATGCCTAACTTTTAAAGTTTATGACGAATTTTGGTATGGGCGCATTACTGCCGCATCAAGCAAAATCAATAATGCTTACTTAAACATACCATAAACTCGTCACAGCTTCACATTGAAGGTTTGGTACCTCCAAGGATTATTTTGACCAATAGAGTTGAACCTTGAAATGGCTAAGGCAAACATAGAAACTTCGATACTGTGATAAGCACAAAAGTGACCAGTCGCAAGAAAGAAGTCTCGGGTATTGCCCCAGTCAAAATAAGGAAATTTGAAATTGGTCAAATAAATCCAACCAATAATGATTCGTGGCTACAACTAAAAAACCAAGTTACAATAACAAATGACTTGTAGCATAAAAAAATTGTGTTGTGAACATGAAAAGTTAGCAAGTATGGAATGTAGAGAAATAAAGTACATTTTCATCCCAGTGACAGAAGACCGGATCACAAAATCACAATAAAGTCACAAAGTCACGAATCTAATATAGAAGTTTTAGACATAAAGTAACATAAAGCAGTAAGCAGGGACCGACACCCGCATATACAACCGTCCTGAATACATCATATAAAAGAGAACATTCAAGAAGAAAAATAAACTGGTCCTGAGTACTACTTCTTTTTATCACCTGACCTTAGAGCTGGTTTGTTGAGATGAGGAAAGGAGTCTCTACTACATTACTTGGATTTTCTTGAGAAGATAGAGTGATAGCTTCTGTATCCTGAATGGCATGCTTCTTCTTCTTCTTCTTCTTGTGCTTCTTAGATGATAAGGACTTGGCAGCTTTCTTTCCTTTACCCTTAACAACATCTTTCGGGCTTTCATCTATTCCCGTGGCTTCAGGATCATCACGGAGAATGTAATGACATCTTCTAAGTTGGAGAGCGCACCAATTTTAGCATCTTGTGATCTAGGAACTGTAATGACAAGTAAGGTTGTATCACTAGGGGGAGGGGGAGCGATAATGGAAGTAAGGGGAGTAGTCATCAGGAGTGAGTCAGTTATTGCGGCTTCAAGTGTCGTTGCCTTGCCTACAGCGGGAAAAGATAGGGGTGAAATTAAACATAGATTATGGAAGCAATGAGCATAAGAGGCAAGAGACCCAGGCGAATCAAAAATGGATTCTAAGTATGACACGGTGTAGTCAATTTAGATTTTACCGGCATCTAGAAGGTTTTCTTGGACATCTCTCTTCTCAATTCTCTAGTTTTCTACGTTTTCGTCATCACCTTCATCGTCCCCATCATGTTCCTCTATAACATTCTCTATAACAATATGCTCTTTAGTGCCTACATCTTTCTCTGTTAAGGTAACGGGAGTATTCACATGAATTTGTGAACTAGAAGCCTAAATAGTCATAGGATTGAAGGGAGGAGCAATGTTAGTTGGACTCTGAACCTTCTCTCCAGAAGCACTAGCTCTGTCATTCGCTAACTGGGCTTTTCCCTTAGCTAGAGCTTTCTTGGACTTGTCATCTAAAAGTTCATTGATGAGATCATCTTCATTATGATCGCCATCATTAATTTCAAGTATTCGTTCCCAAACGAGTGCCAAGGTAGTTGGAAAGGTGTCACCTAAATAGTGCAAACTCCTGCAGCTCATGACACTGAAAACATAAAATCGGAATATATCGGCCTCAACCACGTCCATAGCTTTCTTGTGAGTTTCTTCAGTAATCCTCTTATCCTTCTCAATAGATTCAACTTTGGTTGTTAACGTATGGTTAGAAGCTTTCAAGGAATTTGTGGCTTCTCTAAGTTCGGTAGCCTCATCACAATATTGTTTAGAAATATCTTTTTCCATAGACAAAGTAGCTTCAGCATTGCTTTTAGCAGTTAAAGCTTCCTTTTCCTTTTGTCTAGCAGCTTCGAGTTCTTCTCTGAGTTTCTTATTCTCAGTGTCCAATCCCTCCAGTTCTGCAACTCTTTTATTAAGAGAGGCGATGGTAGCATCACGAGAATCTAAGACTTCCTCCCACTTAGTCTTATCATCCTCCAAAGCTGCAATCTTAGCAAGATTAATGTCGTGGCACTTTTGGAGGTCATCGCCTAATTTGTTCGATCTGCGTAGTTTTTTCCTAGCAATGTTCTTGACAATATTTGGCTTCGTAGCGAGTTGACTTTTGGCAGTGTCAAGCAGGGTATGTGTTTGCCTTATTACATCATCTACTTCATCAGCTATGTCATCTGCATCATATGGGTTTATACCACAATCAAAAAGCAAGCCTTTCAAATTCCAACCTTTGGATCGTTCAGAGAGAGGAGCATTTATTGGTCCAAGATCATAGCAAGGCTTATGAATGATTGAGTCGATTTCGGCAGATGGACCAGGGGGACCAGAAGATGGAATCGGTCGAGGTATGATAGGAAGCTTTTCCAATCGAGGGAATTTATGTAAGCCACTTTTCCCTTGGTCGTCTTTCCCTGTTTTTCCCCCGACCCTCTTCCTGAAGAGTATCTTCCCTAAGCCAAGTACGCCATCTCTTTTCCTCGTCTTCTTTCTCACGCATCTTACGCCTTACTCATCAGTCAGTTCTGATTCTGATACGTTTGAAGGCTTGTGAGAAGATTTATGATGAGGGGGAGGATGAGGTTGCTTGGAGTGATGCGATGGTTGTGAAGGGTCAAATTGTAGACAATACTTTGGATTGTATGCTTTACTTTTCTTCCTAAAATCTGACAAGTGTTTCCCGTGCATGTCTGAAACTGAAACAAGATAAAGGGGATTTTCAGTACTTAGACTACAAAGTACTGGAGCAAGTAGTAAAAGCTGTAAAGGAATGTCTAAAAGTATGTGCATGTTAGATATGGTTTCTAAGGTACTACTATTGACGAACCAGTTCTTTTAGACAGTTCTAGAGAGATTCCAAGTGATGCGAGATACTTTCCTGGTCGAGTGACGGCAGCATCCATTATTTCTTTTCCTATATTTTTGGTTTAGGGCTCAAGTAATTGGGAAACAGTATCACCTTGGCTAAGATACTTAGCCGAGTTGAGATCACCCAAATTGTCAAATGTACCTACGGAACCTTCCTCCGTTACATCTTGAACAAGAGGATCCCCAGCCATCGTTTCGGTATTTGGATTAATCTCTTATGCGATTTCGTCTTCCCCAACATGTTCAGTTTCATGTGCAAAATCTGAAATATTGTCCTCTCTGTTGTCTCTCTCAGTCTGCTCAGACTCCATTTTTGATTTAGAATTCGGGGAAGCATCTTCTTTCTCAATTGGTTTAGTTGATATCAGGGCACCCTTGCCCTCACGTTGGTTAAAAGTTTCATCCTTATTAGAAGCCATTTTAGATGGTGGCATACTGCCACCAACAGGCTCCGAACACCTTTTTAGACCAGGGTCAATAGTTGGGTCCTGATCAATAATTTGGTCCTAAATCTCATTACCGCCACCAGAAATACCGGTGTCCGGGCCCGTGGGATTAGACTTAGGATTTGGAGGCCCTCCTTTAGAGGGAAATTTTCTCAAAGGATGGAGCAATTCATATTGGCAAGGAGTTGTTTCTGAAAATAAAACTTTCCTTCTTTTCCTAGTCCCATCGACAGCTTACAAGGTCTCAAGTACAGCCTTGAGCAGGGCAGATGCCTTGTTGTCCCTAATTGGGGCTGGTACAACTGAATTCAAAAGGAAGAATTATAAGGAACTTTTATCTAAATAAAGTGAGATAAAACTACCCACAGAGTGTGTTTACCTCCTTCTGTCCAGTTCCCGCGAAAGGTTTCAGGACAGCGAATGAAGAAAAACTGAGTTAAGTACACTGAAACACTCTCTGGTAGATTGGTTATGATCTTACGATTTCTTACACCCTCGACATGTATGATATATGAGGTGTCCTTCCTTTTCCTAAATGAGCAAAGATAGCAGATTTCCCGAAAAGTCATTTTACGCTCTTTAACTTACATTAAAAGGACATAAAGCCTTAATAAGATGGTATAGCCATTCGGATGAAGTTGAAAAGGAGCGATGGCCAGGTGGTTCAGGATTGTTTTTATGAAAGGGTTAAAAGGAGGAACGCCGCTTCCTGCTAGCATATAATGATTAACAGTTACATATCCCGTTGGGGGTTGATCCGCAAATACACCCTTGTCTGGCAAGAGTGCATCTGTAATTGGCATGCCAAATTGGCTACACAACTGTTCGAAATGTTCCTTGTCAAGCGTGGTAGAATGTCTTTCTGCAGGCGGGATACTATGTGGAACAAGATTTGGGAAAGGTTGTGGGACTGCAGTTGCTGTAGAATTATCGATTGGAGCAGACGATGTCCCTTCAGTATGAGCACGTGTTTTCTGCTTAGTGGTCATTCTACGAAAATGATTTTTTATAAATGAATCATAGATAGGAAATAGGTTTAAAGTCATGAATTTTGACGAACTAAACCATGAAGAAATACAAAGATTAAAGGATTAGATTCAGGTGCAAAAGGGCTTAGGTCATCCAAGATCTTCTAATGTTTAGGTCATTCCGCGTTCTTAGGTTGTTTTGCGGTCCAAGAGGTTGAGTATGTGACCTAACTGTTCAGATCATCCAGGCGAGCTAAGAACTTAGGTCGTTATAACTACTAAAAGCAATTGGATCGTTTTGGTGAATTAAGGTGTTAAGTTGTGATAATGAACTTAGACTTGGATCGCTCTAGCGAACTAAATTTTAGTTCATCATAACGATCTAAACTAAATTCACTTCAACGACCTAAATTATAAGTTTAAGATAACGACCTAAGGTCTAGCTTATTAGGATTTAGGTTTGCAAAAACACCCCAACTGTTTCATGGACTAAAGTTTAGGTTCGTAGTAACGTCCTAAAGCCAAAGTTGTCGCAATAACCTAATGATTATATTTTAGGTGATATAAAAGCTCTGGATGGCACAAACTATGAATATTTATTCCATCATCGAAGTGGACAATCGATGATAGAGTATAAGTCCAAGCTGCAAAAATGTTTTCTATTGTTTGAAAACAGGAAATAAAAATCGTGCATTTTGAAGATTACAATGGCAAGAAGCTTAAGTTCAAACACTGGGAATTTAGACCGTTATAGTACATTCAGAAAATTAGATCATTTCACAATTCAGGAACTTGGGCCATTCAACAATTCAATGGTTTGGGTCGTTCTGAAACTCAAGAAATTTAAATAAAAACGATGACCCAAAATTCTTCGAATATTTGAAGCGCCCCAAGGATCCCAAACTTATTAAGCGACCTAAAATCTGCTATGGCTTTTACGATCTAAATGTTTGGATTATTCCAATAAAATATTAGGCCGCTTTAACTGCTTAAAGCTTTAGGTCGTTTTTGATGGTTAGACATGTTGGGTCGCGACAACGACCTAAAACTTAGTCCGCCCTGGCGACCTAAGTGTTAGGTCAAAATGACGCTTTAAAATCTAGCCATCACCTATTTCATGACCTAGAGCCTAAAATTGTTATGGCGACCTAAAGATGGAATTCTCGGCGATGACTCAACACTTAAAACATTCCAGAATATGGCAATCTAAAGTGTTCAACATCGAAATTAAGGGGCTGAAGCCATTAATAGCTCAACATGGTACGGATTTACAAATCACGATCGTCAACAATGAACAAAGTTATACAACCCGAGATTACAAGTCATCCCAATGTCATCATCGAGTACATATTTAAGTTACAAAATTTACAACTCCAAAAGTTCCAATATAAATTTAGCCAATAATCATCTTCTAAAAATCAAGGAAAACAAGGAGAAATCAAACCTTACCTTGGAAAGAGGCTATCTGCAATATCTTCTGAGAACCTTCTTGTTCAAGCAAATGGATCTCAAGAAAAGTTGAGTCGCCTTCAGATAAGCGATTGATCAGATTTGTACAAACCAAAGTCGTGGAAGGGTTGAAGGAATTGATCTACGTTCAGGATATCGATTAGGATTTGATCTGTTTTAGACGGTCACCATCAATGAGTCCTTCTAGCTGCAAAAATGGGTTAAAGAGAATGACGGCTTAAAGTAGGGTATTAAAGAACATGGTGCTAATGGGCCAAGTTTTGATGGCCCATAACGACCTAATAGCAGTATGTAGGCCAAAACGACCTAGGCTAAGATGTTAGGGGTCACAGCGATCTAAGGAGTTGTATGACCTAAGAGATGTAGCGCCCTAAAGCATAACACTACCTAGCATTACATATGAGAAATGACGACCTAACACATGTCAAGACTGTCTGAATCAAAGCCTGTATTATTTCCAATAAATACAAGCTTCGAGGGGCAAATGTTAATCCATAAAAAAACATGGCTTAGAAATACAGAATGTAGTTAGGTCATCCTTACGAAGCAATGAAAGGTTGTGGGTCTTTAGAGCGCAGAAAGAGAGCATGTTTAGTTTTATTTGTACTCTAGCCCATTAAAAGAATTTAGATTGTTATAACAACTTGGCTCGTTCATACGGCTCAGGGTCGTTAAGCCTTCCTGGGTCATTAAGCCTATTATCTCGCCAAAGGTCCCTAACCCACCATGCTCCTTGGGTCGCCCTACTGTTGGCCCGTTAAAGGTCCTTAGCACCTTAGATCTTTTAGCTTGTTGTTTCCTTAGTCCGCCAACTATTTAACCCGCTGGAACTTCATAGCAAGCCTAGCCTCTTTGCACGTCCCGCCAAGTTATGGGTCACATCGCTGCTTCAAACAGTGGCTTTAGCCCGTTCCGCCTTTTACCAGATAAATTTGGGATGCGAGGCACCGCTTTGGTGCTTTTAGGTCGCCCGACGGGCTAAAAGAGGTGCTGGATAATTACGAAATTGTCACCTGGCATGAAACTCACCTATAAGTACCCCTCATTCCTTCATTTAGGGGGACCAAATTTTATGACCCGAAGGGCTTCCCAAGTTCATTCTCTACCAATTCAAGCTATTCTAACATCTAATCATGATCATTCAACGAAGATTATCCATTCAATTCACCATAGAATTCATCGGAATCTCTTTATTTCCCGAAAGCTCATAGATATACTATTGAATTTCTACTCTCCAAAGGCTTCTCCTCTATTTCTTCTATTAATCCTTAGAGATCTAATTGGATAATTTGAAAAGTTGAAATGATGGATGTAATTAGAATGATTGTATGCATTGTAACCATTGTGAAAGAAATGAGAATGAATTCCAAAGTGGATGTAGATCAAGTTTGATCGAACCATTATAAAATTTTATGTCCTTTAGTTGTTTTTATATTATTTCGTGGCTCTACTTTTCTGTTTCGCATTTTGAGAAGTACTTTTTAGTACCTTTGGTGTTGATTCCAATTTTGGAGTAAACAGATATATAGCTGCATAGTGTACAAATGAATAAAACAAATAATGATGTTATCGGTCACTGTTACGACTGTGCTTCACGTGTTGCTCGACACTATTTCACCTGGTGTAATACTCTAAGGAATCCTCTTTACATACTGCAATGATGTGATCAGTCACTGTTTTGACTTGGATATCGTGTCGAGTGCCAAAACTTTACACAGGTGATGCTACTACACTATGCTCTGCAAAACTGGTACAATGTAACAGAGCTTGTCCAATGAAATGAATAAAGCTGAGTTGACAAGGCTTAATGATTAAAGCTGCCAACCAGCCTCCCTTCCTCTCTCCGTTATCAAAGACAAACCAGCCTCTCTTCCTCTCTTCATTTATTTTGGCATCAAACACGCTCTGAAAACCTGGTTTTTTGTAGAATAGTTCACTGTCGAAATGGCTAACTGGGAATTCAATGACGCTACCATGGTTCAAATGTACGATGAGTACGAACGTGATAAACAGCCCGCCGAAGATGTCGATTTTGTGCCCGAAACGCAAACGTGAGTCTTAGTAGATGCTGCAAAGGTCGAATCTGAACTCTTTAGGTAGCACAACCAAATGTTGCATTCCAGCGCATCGGGCCGGTTCAAAAATCCCTCAATGCTCAGTTGAGGGAAGTTCTTGCTCGAGAGAACTCCGATAGTTAAAGCTCCAGCAAGACGGGTCATTCAGTCCTTTGTTAGTGCGGAGTCGAATTTAATGTGCTTGTTTATAAAAGTCAAATGAATGCAGGTCGTCGCTTTTATGGTTGCAAAGCATACATTGATACACATAATCACCAAGGATTGCAAAGTTGTAATTTTTTCCATGGATCGATCCACCGTTAACAAAGAGGGGTTTCAAGTACGCACCTGAGATGCAAGCTGACGTTAATCATTTGAAAAGAATGAGTGTGGCAATTAAGAATGAAATGCTTCATGGGTGCTATGGTTTATTCCGAAGCTATGGGTCGTAGTTATGTCTCTTGTATCCTATGTTTTAGTGGCTATTATTTAGTTATATCTCTTATATCCTACGTTTAACTAGTGATGTTATAATTAACATCTGTTGTACTGCAATTTTTAGCACCTATTTCGTTGGTAACATATTTTATGATTGACAAATGTTATATCAATTGCCAACGTCAAACTAAAAAGATATAAAATGCTTAAGGAAAACAAAATATTTAAACCAATTTTATATGTATATATAATTTCAAATACACGGAAAAAATTAAAAAGGAGTTCAGGTAATTTTGTGATTTCATAGCAATTTTAAAACTTTAAAACAGAAAACAAATTTTACAACTAAAATTTTAAAACTATAAAAAATAATTAACATAATTTTAAAATTAAAAACAAATTTATAAACTTAAAATAACTAACAAATTTAAAATTCATTTACAAAATTAAAATAATTAACAAATTAAAAAGCTGAAAACAAATTTACAAACTTAAAATAATTAACAAAATTAAAAATAGAAAACAAATTTACAAACTTAAAAATAAGTCTTTTACGGTAAACATAATTTAAAAACTATAAAAAATAATCAACCAACAAAGTAGAAACAAAAGAACATAAACAAGTAGAAGCATATGCATGTAAATGTAAAGCATTGGAATATATATTATAAACGGTTTTCAAAAAACCGCTTATACGTTAAACGGTTTTCTGAAACCGTATAACGTATATACAATTTTTTGAAGACCGTTTACCTATCGCCGCTTGCTTTTGCAAATGGCGAGTGTCCCCAATTCAAACTCCTCCCCACTCCCTTCCCGACACTTATGCAGCATGAGTGGGACCATTTTCCACTGTTTCAACATTTTCTCCCCACTGCTGGGAGTGCCCTTACTCCTGATAATTTCACAACATTAATTGCTATATAATTATGTAAATGTGTAGCTGCCAACTGGTACCAAAAGCTAACCAATAGAGTTGTACTTATCTTAAAACTTCTACTCCGGTTGTTTATGTGCTCATAATGCTTAAAACTAACAAACACACAAACACTAACCTTATATAAAACCGAATAATCTAAGATCTGTCAAGTTAATGCCACTATGTACCAATCATTCAGCGTGATTTACAAGACTCGCATATCAACTTATTGTCGCAAAAAAAGCAATTACCTCAACAATTCTACACTCTTCCCATATGTATAACACGGGTCACATACTAGTAGGTGTGTATGTCTGTGTGCGCATATATATATATATATATGCGCATATATATATATATGCGCATATATATATATATATGCGTATATATATATGTGTGTGTGTGTGTGTATGCTAAAATATGCTTTGCTTATCCATGAAGAAATGGCAGAGACAGTAATGTTACATATGCATATGAAAGAGTAGGGCATGTTAAAGTGAAGGAAATAAGGCCAAAGAATTAAATGCAACATGTTCAACATTAAATGCAATAAGAAACGGTGTTAGCAATGCATTAAGGGTGTCTTTAAGGGAAACGGTGGCGAGGAAATTTAGCGAGGAAGTGTAGTTAGCGAGGAATGTGTTTGGGGCTTTAAGTGGACAATTTTAGCGAATCATTTTTTATTTTGTTTTTAAATTTTAATTAATTTATGTTTAAAACATAACAATATCATTAAAATGGAACAATATCATTAAAGAAAATTAATACAGTAAACCAAATAGAACATAAATATACAGAAGTACAACAGAAATTGAAAAAATAGTAGAAATTCTATTTGTTGCCTCCTCCTTGGTTGGTCAAATAATATTTGTAGTTAGTAGAAAGGCGATCGCGATTTTTCTAATGCGAAAACCATGGTTTTGCATTGTCATCGTTTAAGATGTTGAATATATCTGCCTTGTTGGATTGTGTAACTATGTGTAAAGCTTCGCTAAAACTATATTCCGCTCCTTCACTCAAACGTTTAACATGTGCTACTATATCTGCGTAACTTAAAGAATTCCTTTTTGACCGTACACTATTTGTTGTCGGACTGTCTGGGTTCGGACATTCCGTAGTTGTAGACTTTTGCACTTTTTGAGAGTGGACGTCGACGATGTCAGCCATCTTCTCGTCGATTTCACCATGATGTTTTCTGAAAACTCCCTTTGGACCATAAGATGAACCAACATGTCAATTTCGCTCTATGGGAGTATCTTGAACAGGGGGTTGAGTTGGCAGTTTAGAATTCCAAGAAGGATTTGTTGGCTAATTCAAATATGGTATACTACTTTCCCCTTGTTCTTCTGTATCATTGAGTTGACTTTGAAATCCATCAAATTCCCATGGATTTGCGTATTGTCCAAGCACAGAAGGAGTAAATTGTTGTGGTTGCTCTTTTTGAGTTAAAATAGGCGTATATGCTGTCTGCCCAGTTGCATGTGTTCCTTGAAATAGTTGTTGTAGATCCAAATGCTCAAGAGGTTTCTTTTAAAATTTCATAATACTTGTACCGAATTCCTATAAGAAAAACACTAATTATTAATGGTTTTATTAAATAAACAAAACAACATTTATGAAAAATACCTTTAAACAATCATCCCACCATTCATCCGAGCCTGAAACAATGTGTCGTTTAGGATCCAAACCAGCTCCAATTTTTTTGTTCAGGCTTTCCCATTTAACCCATTTCCTTCGAATACTATTGTGTTTATGCCGAACTTTGTTGTCATCAATCATTTCAATTAAATCATCTGCTCTTAAGAAGTTGATTTCAACTGCTGCAGCACTATAGCTTTCTGTTATAGCTTTGTGAACCCCTCTTTCGTTGTTACCGCATTAGCCGTTGGCAGTAACGATGCATTTTAGCAATAGTCTAGTTGACTCATTGGTCCAATGGTGCCTTGGTTGTTTGTTTGACATTTTTTTTGAGGGAGAGCATAGAATGTTCTGAGATGGAGTAGTGAGAGCTTGTGGTGGAAGAAGAAATGGGAGAAGGAGGGGAATATATAGAGAGAAAAGGGCGAAATAACTGTTTTGGCCCAACGGCCCAAAATAGACCGTTGGTAAACGGACGTGTCGGACGCGTCTGTTTGGCAGACATTCGTTTTGGACCACCGAACGCACCCTAAATGAATCATGATGTAAACGTAAATGGAAAAGGTATGGTTCGATAGTGTGTATGTATATGTTTGGTTTATGTTATAAAATTTTGCATACTCCAATATAAAAAAAATTCTCTCACTTATGAGCTACAAACTACAAAAATAAAAAGTCCGGTAATGCATCATGATCATAAAATGATAATAAGATAGACAACTTAGGGTACCTTGTGAAATTTCAAAAATATAGATTTTTGGTGTAAAGTACATAAAAAGTATTTTTTTTATCCAAATTAAATGTTATGGAAAAAATCTATAAATCATATTTAGAAACATTATAAAAATTTCTATAAATATACAACTTCAGATTAAATAACATTTTATTTCTAGTGTCTTATTAATACATGGTACCTATTTAACATAAATACACTTCATTTTTAAATTCTTCATTAGTTAACATTTCAGTCGTTAACTTTAATTATATTATAATTGATGACAAATTAAATATTTTAAGATAGATATATTATTTGGGTCATTATTTCAATAGACTTAGATTAACATTCATTTAGTCTTAATTATAAAAATCCAAGCTTAAAATATACTTAACTTATTATATAATTACTTTATTTCAATTCAAGATTATTTTCAAATTGCAATGATTATTCAAATTCTCAAAATATACTTATAAAATACAAGTATGCTCTCAATACTCTCAACTCATTTTAGGATACTACGGACCTTATCTCTTATGAGTTTACCCGAAAAGGATTTGGTATTCACTTAATCTCGCTCTGATACCAACTGAAATTACTCATCATTTTGAGACGATTCAAGTCGATAATAAACTATACATGTTCAACTTAAACCATTCCAAATTAACGAATCAAGAATGGGATGTAATACAAGAGAAAGAACTAAACAATACGCATAATCTCATAGCGAAATGATAAAATACAATAATGACATAAACAATTCATGAAACTGTTAAATAATATACATTTGATTTTTGTTTACAATATCGAAGTTATACATTTCAAAATAACATACTAATAATGCAATGAAAATAAAATATTATTATATACAGTATTCAACTCCATCTTCGTCTTCTGAAATAAAGGTCTTCGATGTGCTAAATACACGCTCATACGCGAGCGTAAAGTAAAACAAAACACTCGAGTCTGGAATAATATTCTTATGAAAGTTAACCAACTCAAGTGAAATTTATAAGGAAACTATACAAGTAATTCAATTAGTGAAATATCAAGTTTAAGTAAACAATGTATTTCATGTCATAAATTAGTTCTGTTTAAATACTAATATTCATTATCATTTCCTAAATCAATTAAATTTGCAAATTGAAATACAAGTCCAAATTTAACTTCAATTATTAAATTCAAGTTCAATTTAGAATTCCCATATTTTAAGATAGTTCATTTTCAAAACTCAAACTTCGACTTTTAGATTTCCATATCACAATTTATCTTAGTGAATTCTTATATTCAACCAATTTGGATTTTTAAACTACTCGGATTGGAAATAAACCTTTATTTAAAATAATTATATGAACATAATATTGAAAATTCTTTAATATATTATAGTTTAATAGTTATGCAATATAAGTAGTTAAATTTAATATAAAATGATCTTATTGAAATAGTCACAAAATATAAATAATTAAATTTAGGATAAAATAAAATTTTAGTTATGAAATACGAAATACAAATAGTTAAAAATATTACAAAACAAATAGTATGTACTCGATAAAGCCTTCCAATGGCCGCCAACGGCATGTTTCCAAAGGCTAGTACATTTTGAACTTTGGTTATCAATAATATAATATGTCATTAGTGGTTGTTGCAAGCCATTGGAAAATCGCGAGCTATCAGGTTGAAACCTTCTACTTTTTCCTCACTTCTTCTTACTACCCAAAAATAAAAATAAAACTCATCCACTCTACTCCAAATCTCCATTGGTCATCTTACATGACTCCAAAAGCTTCTTCAACTCAGGAAGACGTCCCTCTCTTTATCTCCAACCTCATAACCATCACCTGTTAAGGCAATTAGCCAAACCCTAATTACATAAATTTATTAATTTAGGGTTGTTTTGTTAGTTTAACTGTTTATATTGCCTCACTGATTGCGTAGTATAGTTTACTGAAGCATAATTACTGTTATTACTCTATAAGTATTGAACATTAATTCTTTTTTGTGTGGTAATAAATTAGTGTACATGAGTTGAATAATTTAGTGCTTTTAGGGCTTGTTTAGGTTATTTAGTGTGGATTTTCGTACCTTAGCTTATGCATTTTCAAAAACATCAAAAACAATGATTAATTTTATATTTAAAATTTAGTCAACTAATTAAAGTTTTAAATGTGTGCATATGTGATAAACACCATATACATATGGTTAATTTGGAATTAAGCTATTTATGGCCATTGGAAGCATAATTTAGCTCATGCATTGTCTAAAACATCAAAAACAATAATTAATTTGATTTGTGTCATTGAAAATCAATAACTGAAGTAAATTTATTTGTGATGTTGGAACATGATTTATTTAAATATAAATGGCCATGGTATTAAATAATTGTTTGGTTGTTCATAAGATCGAATTCAGATATTGACATATTCTCTATCAATTCTGAAACCAATTTAACAACTGTGCACAAGGTTGATGATCCAAAAAGATGTAGGCTGGTTTGGCGAATGATTAGTGGACTGAAGAAAGAGAATGATCATGGATAAGCTTGGCCTTTTAATCATAACTAAAATGACTAAAATAGGACCTACACCGAGCCAAGTGGGGTTGCACCCACTATCAGCAACACATCTTCGTTTATTATCTTAGTTCATCTGTTTGATTTGATGTGCATCCTCGATTATATGAGTGTTATTGGAGGAGGGCGACAGCTACGACTATGTTTACTAGCAGACCGAGAGGGGAAAACGGTAGTATCCTACCTTGAGTATTGCATCGCGTACCTTGTTGTATTTATCCTGATTGAGCCCACTATGATTTTGGTTTGGTGTTGTATATTATGGAGTGCCTTTGGATAACATCAGTTCAGTGAATTTACGGTAGTGTACGGACTACAATGCATATAAAATGTGTTAAGGAAAAAATGTAACGCCTTAACGCTATTTTCAACACTTTACTTTATTGATAGACACCATTATAATAACATATTGTATTATATGTAAATAGTTTAATGGATCTAACGGAAATCCTGAACATCTTTTTAGTTACTCGTACCTTTCAATTGAACATTTCACTTGAGATTGGTTTACGTGCACAATATTGTTAGTCCTGACTCGAGTATTGTTTTATTTTATGCCCGGGTTAGCCTAAGTATCATTGTATTCAATACTCACCTTTTGGAGCTAGAGACTTACTGAAGATCTCTTTATCTATGTAGTTATTTTCTATTTCAGTTATTTCCTTATTTCAGTCTGTTTGTATTATACATAACAAACTTCCATTGAATTTTCTTTTAAACTCTAATGTATTTTATTTAGTAGCTTCATGAACTACTATGTGTTATTTTATTCCATAGTGAGATGTTGCATAATTCTGTTCTTATGATTTATGTGATGATTTTCATTATAAACCATAATTTAATAACAATCTGTTGTTTTTGAATGATTCGAGCTGAACATGTGAGTTTCTATTGTCGACTTGAATTGCTTGAAATGATGGGTCGTTGCATTGAAGTTCAATGAAAAATGTTTTCGATATTTCAATGGAAACCTTCATCAAACACGAACTTGAGTATTTTTGTTCCTCTTTATTTCAATAATTGATTGCTTTAGGATATTGTAATGTGAAGTTACCTGATTTTAAATTGTGAAGTAGCATATTTTTTTTTACTATATAATTTATTCAACTTCTATATCATCATTTATCATGTGCCAACTAGGTGGTTCTCGGTATCAATGAACCATTGGTGTGGATTCTAAGATCGGGGATAGCTACATTAACAACAACTTCAGAATTCATTTATACCACCACTTAACTATATTTTGATTTAATGCGATTAGGTAATGATATACATAAATTCTGCAGAAGTTTATAGAATTACAGCCAATTATGAAGAAATTGATTTGTTGTGATTACTTGAATAAATCATTTAGATTTACATCTGAGTTGTTTACTTTCTTATAGTTGTTGGTTGTTTTATTTCAACAAGTCGGAAGACATTAATTATGATTCATGCTATCATGTAAAATTTTCCTATTTATTTTTCTTTCCATTATCCTACTCATATTTTCTATCACCACATACGAAATTTTCTTAACAAGATTTATACACCTTTACCGGTTAATTTGGAAGGTGACCATGATCTTCATTTAGCACGTTAATCTAAGTACAAACTTTTAATCTGCTTTCGCGAAATATGAAAATAGATATAATTTTCCTTTTAGATATTCTCTCTCACTCTTTCAAAATTTAGATAATTTTCTTTGGGAAATATTCTCTTTCAAAATATAGATGTTTTCCTTTTGCAAAATATCTTTACCATTCGAATGCATTTGACCTAATTTAATGATGGTTATATAGAAAACTTACCTAGGATGTTTGATTAGAATGCATTAGGAGAATATTTTATTTAGATTTGTCCTTGAAAATTTAAGTATATGCAAATTCATGTTTACAAATCGCTCATCTTTCGAATAATATATATTTGCAAAAAGCTTTCAATAACTTCTTCATGCCTTAAGTTTTTTCTACTTTGCCTTCACATTCGTTGTTAATTATTTTAATAATTAGGATGAATATACTTATTTTACCTAATTCATTTGATGTTAACAGTAATAGAGATCTCTATGGTTACTTAGGATAAACTAAAATTTATTATCATATTGGCATGATAATTAAGTTTATCCAACAAATTAACTTAATGAAAAACAATTACTGCATCCATTTACACTGATTTGTACCTTTGGACATCCAATACATTGTAAACTTAATGACTACATCCATAGTAAAAGATAAAAACAACAGTATATAATTTATAATTTAGGCAAAAACTCATTGTTTGAGAAGCTAAAAAAGTTGCCTGCATGGTAAAAGTGAGAAGCATGGATTAATTTACGAAATATGCTACTTGCCGAAAGAAAAAGAGCACCCAAAATATCCTATATAAATTAAAGGCGAATATTAAGGGGTCTAATATGATTTAGTATCCATGATCTCCACTATATGATCGGGTGTTGATTCTCGTTAGGTAATGCTACTGCATTAACATTGTTAATCACCTCTTCACAAATTAAAGACTGAAAAATTCAGTCTTTAATTGAATTGTTCGGTCTCTAAAGACCGATTAAAGATTGAATATTTGGTCTTTGAAATCCAAGTCTCAAATTTTGATTTGCGACTGAAATTTCGATCTTAAACGATAAAGACGGTAATTCGGTCTTAAATTTTAATAAAGACTAAACTCTTGAGACTGAATTATGGTTTATGATTAGTGTGAAACTTTGCACAATTTAAGATTAATTGTGGTTAATAATCAATTTTATTTTATTTTTTAAATTGTGTGAAATTTAATGCAACATGAATAAATGTAATAAGTAATATGCACAAACACAACATATTTCTTTTTATATTATGTTACTAGCGAATTCATAATGATTTATTTATTTTTGTTATTACACTCCATATAGAGACATAAATGAATTCTTTATTCAAGAGAAAATTATACAAGCACAACTCAACATTACAATGTAATATTTCGTTTAACCTGCTAATGTTATTTTTTTTCGATAATAAAGCTGCAAGGAATGACATAAAGAAGTTTTCATTCTCTATTTTCACCTCTTGCTAGTTCTTTGAGCTGTTCATAAATATGATTTCTAGTCTACATCGGGAATCACATTGAAGATTGTAAAATTACTAAACAATAATGCCTTTAATGCTTAAGCATATTTCATTAAAGCCCCTTCTCCACCTTTCTGAAACAAAGTTGCACATTATAAACTTTTCTATGTTTATGGTCCCATTATCTACATCTCATATTCTCCAACCCGACTTCCTAAAACATAACCAAAGTACAATAAATTATATTATTGTTTAGTGGGTAAAATTTGTTATTTATTAAATAAGAGTTTAACCAGCCTTGATTTTAACATTTTGGTTTACCAAAAGTAGCCATTATATTAAATAAATATATGAGTCATGTCCATTGTATATTAGCTTATTATAGGATTAATGATCAAAATTGATTCAGTTTTATGTATTTAAAACAAACCAACAAGTGAATTTTAGTCTTTAATCATTGAAATTAAAAACCAAACTATTTGGTGATTGATCAGTTACTAAGTAAACACCAGAAAATTTTAGTTTATAACTTTTAGTCTCTAGACAGAAATTTTTTGGTAATGAACTAGCTTTGCCTTTTCACATGATAAATAAAATACTTTTGCCAATCTATTCAAACATTAATGCAACACAATTTGATATAGCCTTTGACAACATTTAATTTGTCTACCTAAATCTATATTGTGTATTTCCATTTTATATGTAATATCTAGCTCATTTAGAAGTTCGTCCAAGCGACTGCATATTTTGACGTTACTTACCTAAAAGAAGGTAACTGCATCATTTTCTCATTATCTCTATATGAAGATGACAAAAAACTAAAACACCGATACACTCACAAATATACACTTCCCTTTCACAATATGTTGACATTAGTATATTAAGACACGCAAGCATATCAGTTTTAGCATCATTAATTGGTCAAACCAAGCATCACACTTGATCATCGTTCTCTAAGTCAATTAGTTATATCTACTATTTAATTCAAACTATATTACACATCAAGAAAGAGGAAGAATCAGCATACCATTGATGCATGCACATTATGATTAGATACAGACTCATCTAAACGTGTGTGTATATATATATATATATATATATTTGTATCTATAAAAAGTGAAAGGTGTTCCAAGTTGCATTAATGTAGAATAATAGCAAACAAAAATAATAGATCATAGAAGTACCAACAAACTAAATAATATATTATAAAAATACCAACAAATGAAATAGTAGATTATAATAGATTCGAAAAATATAAAAGAAAGGAGCATGCGTTGCGAGTTGTATTAATGTATGATAGTTTTGACCGTTGTTAGCCAAATTTATGGTTAGCACCCCAAAACGGCGTATTCTTTTGCTTGGGAAAGGAATAGGTAAAACTTGGGCACCATTTTCACTAAATAGCTCTTGTCAAGTGCTTTTGGTGACTTCCGAAGGTGAATTTCTCAATAGCTAGGCAAATGCCCTTTATTTACAACTTTTGATATTACGTATTATTTTCCATAAGTTGATTTTGAAATTAGGGTTTACAACTCAAACTTATGAGTACAAGATTGAGAATGAGGGAATTAGATCCACATTCTGGACCTTTGTTGTCTTATTTATAGGTGCGGGTTGGCCCTCCTCTCAGCACATGGGCTTTGTCTTGGCTATTTTATGGAAGTGTATGCGGAGGTTCAACGAAGGTGCTTTTGGTGATCTCTTATAGGGTTAAGGCGATGCAACATTGCTCGTTTGAGTGGACTGCTTCCGGATACTGGAGCACTGGATAGTTACTAGAGAAGTGAGCTTTATAGAGCTTTTAGCTGTCGATGGTACTTATGGCTCCGATTTGCTTTTTTCCTTTAAAGTTCGCTTGTGATGATCAATTGGTGTAGCCTAAAGCTTTCAAGCATACTCCCTTCGGGTAGTTTTAAAGTTAAACTAAGCTAAGTTCTAAACGCTTGAAGATGTCAGCTCTAGTAACTGAGCCTTTAGAGGAAGGGAACTCCTGGCTTCCTTCCCAATGCTTCGAAGTAATTGTTATAGTATTTATGTGCTTCGAGTTCCACGGAAAAGGGCTTTTGCGGCCAAATGAAGGATTTTACTTCTTTGTTTCTAGCTATGAAAGCACACAGATGGAAAATTTTCGTCTTGACCGATGGGCTATTAGCCTTAGCACTCCTTCACTTTGGTTCTGATACCTACTTTCTACTTGATCATATTGGTGCTAAAAATTTCCCTTCCCTAGGGCTAGTGAAGGGGTGATCTTGACTATTAAAGTTGATAATTCCAGCTGCATCTTTTCTGAGTGATGATTCAACTTTGCCATCTTTTAGAGCTCTAATCCACTCGTCCAAATTTAATCCAACGGTCGCACAGTTGAGGACTTTTTTATAAATGGACGAATCTTCTCCTTCATTCTTACTTCAATGCATTTAAATATGTTTCGGACAAGTATCAAAGGTTCCCAAAATCTCTAGAGTTGTTCTAACACATCAGGATCAAAGATTAAGGTAAATATCTCTCGAACCCGCATTCGAATCCCTAATCATCGATTTGGTCATAGAATTGCTCATGTACTGCCTTGATTATTTGCTTTATCGAATTCTCTTGGCTACTATTTGCATGGTCGAAGCGGTATTTGGGTTCCTGATAGAAATGACTTCCCACTTAATTGTGGCTTTTAATATTTTAAAGCTTATCGTGATTATTTTCGACCATTCATATTAATTTCAGTTGTGTTTTTTCTATGAAAATTTTGGTAACTATTATCTTATTGTAAAAAATTTACTTCTTGTACTTCTATTATAGGTAAATTTTATAATAGCTAGAAGAGTGCAATGGGTCTAAAAAGAAATGGTCGATACTAGTACAGTGTATTATTGTATTAACTATGCATTGGAACAGGGCGTTCCATCTAATTCATTCTCTGTACTAAGCACTAATATTGCTCTAATACATTGAAAAGCTATTCATAGTTGTAGTCCTTTAGATTCTGCATTACAAACTTCAGTAACACATTGACATCTCTTTCAATTTCACTGGCAGTAAAATTTTCATCCAAGTGGATCCATTCTACTTTATATATTGCTTCTACTTTATATATTGCTTATGGCTTTGGAATATCTCTGCCCATTGTTATTTGTAAATGATATTTCCTTTTTGGACAGTTTGCAGTCAATATTACCGATATTTATAAGAGCATTTTTAATATGGGGATTTTCACTTGAAATGCTTCATAATCTGGGTAATAAATTTTAGCATAACACTTCGAAATATTTAGTTTCAAGGCTAAATGATTAAAACATATTAAATATCATTTCCATTTATCATTCATCATTTCTCTATAACACTCCAAAAAGACGGCAATTTATGTTGTCGTTTGTGATAGAAACTAATTATGTTGGAGTGATGTGCTAGAAACTTATTATTCTGGGCTGTCAACCTAATTTCTAATTTTAGGGTGTGTTTGGCGCAAGCGGAAGCGGAGAATTTCAACGGAGTATTATAGGGGAGAATTGTAGTTAGTGGAGAATGCTTTTGGCGTGTTAAGCGGAGTATTTAAACAGAGAATTTGAGCGGAGCATTTTATTTATATTTTGAAATTTAATGAATTACTGATTAAAACATAACATTATAATTATTGCAGAATAACACAGTTAACAAAACATAACAGTCCATTATAAAAAAAACAGTACAGAAAGTGATACATTGCAGAAATACAAAAGAAGTACAAATCTATTAGTGCAACCCTGCTGCAACAAGCTCATCTCTTATTCTATCTCGACGTACTTCTATATCAGCGCTGCCTTGATAACGTTGAGCCGGTGCATGGTCATTATTGCCTATGTTTCTCAAGTCGGCATATTCTTCTTCATACTCATCTGGAATTAGATTTGGATCATCGTCATACGCCATAAAATCTGGATTTCCCATATATTTTTTTGCGTATATAATTGTGTATAGCCATCGTAGCAACAACAATTTTTGTTTGAGCTTCGAACTTGAAGGTTGCCATATTTTTTAGTATAACAAAATTCTTTTTCCATATTCCAAAGGCCCTCCCAGTTGCCATATGTAAACTAGAATGGTAGAAATTAAAATTTTCATTATTCGATTTCGGTTGATTTGTGGTCCTATGAAACTGGGGATGTGATATCTAACATTTCGATATGGTGGTACACACACAGTTGTTAGTAGGAAACCATAATCCACAACATAATACTGTCTAGGAGGAGGATGAGGAAAATTGGAACTTCTGTCATTCACCATAGAATTAAAAATTCGACTGTCATGCATAGTACCTGCCCAACCAGATACAGCATACATAAATAGTAAATCGAACGACCGTGCAGCCAAAATATTCTGTGTAGCGTATCCTTATCATCCGATAAACAGAACAACTCGATCTGGAACTAAGTGTACCATTACATGTGTACCGTATATGGCACCGATACAGTTTTTAAAGTACGGGTAGTAATGGTTATCATTCCTAATTTCAACTGGAATTGAGTTACATTGAGGATCAACGGGCTTTATAACAGCTGTAGATAATACTAGGACGACATTCAAAACAGCAAGAAAATAATGAAAGATTGTGCTACCTGACCGTTAAAATATTTCAGCCACTTGTCTATTCGAATTAGATGTAGCAATAGTGTATAAAAATATACCAACCGCTTCTTTCCAGCCTGTCGCATAAAGAAAAAAAACATAACTGCTTCCTATGAAACTGCCTTTGACATCTTCCCTGATGACCGTTCAATAGGTTTCCTATCCACATCAAACCAGTAAACTCCAAAGTATGCATCCGACGACCTATTTCACTTTGTCTATCACGTAAGTACCCTCCAATTAGTATGATATATTCCATATCTTCTGAATTTGAATCACCATCATCTGGAAACGGATTATCCATTACATTCACTTGAAGGTTGAAATGGAAATAAGAGGAAGAAGGTAGTGAAGAGAAGCGGATGGGAGAAGGGGATGAAGAAGGAGTTATAAAGAGGAAGGAAGGTTGCTCAACAGCTTAAATTGGAGCCGTTGAGCAACCGGTCCAAAATGAACCAATGAAAAACAGACGTCCGACGCGTAGGACGCATTCGTTTGTCATTTGGTCCGTCTTGGACCAACGAACACACCCTTAATATCATGTTGCTTAATGACTTGTAATTTCAGGTTATGATTACTAGGAATCAAGCTCTGATAGCTTGTCATGCTGTTGCCCAGGTTAACATCCTTTTGGAGACTGCACTATCCTGACACCACAAAAGGATGATGGTGGCGTTGAATGGAGAGCTAGGTCACCATGAAACCACTAACGGTGTTAGTGGTGTGGGGCTGTGACTTAATGGGAGAAATTCAGGGGTCAATCATATCCCCACACCACTAATACCGTTGGTAGTGTCATGGTGACACCAGTCAAAATGGGGTCAAAAATCTCGTATTGGCATTGAATGGGTTTCTCATGACGAAACTTAGTTGATTGCATTCAGTTAAATATCTCCATTAAAAATTCCCGTTGTAAATTTAATCCTGCTCACAACCTACTTCTTGTCAAATATGCACTTCTAATGATTTTTCGTAATATAGTAAGTCATTATGGCATAAGCTGATGCATCTCCAGCTAAGTCTAATCTCAAATTCACTGTGACATTTTAATAACAAATAGGAAATAGTTCAAATAGAAAGGGGGAAAATTGCATTATAAAATTAAGAAATCCTTTTGAAAGATTGTCTATAAATATCCTTTATACATATTCTGACCGAGAAAAAATAACTACAAAGAAAGAAATGAACTTTTTCCAACCATCGATTTGTTAAGTACTTAAAAAGGTAGCAAAATGTCATTGAATCCCAACTATAGTTTAGTTTTGAAACGCATGCCTTCTGATACTAACTCTGCTAATGTACTTTAGCTTTACACTACAGAATGGATTATAGAATTATTAGTGTATAGTCAAAGCTAAAATGCTTAGCAATCACCTTAGTTAGCTTGTTCATTTTCACTAATTGTAATATCAAATTAGCGACCAGTGGCGTGGCAACCCAAATTTTTACCGATGACGCTATTTCTTGTAGCATTCAGTTTTCATATTCTAAATGATATTAAAAAATAAGATTTTGAACTCTGTTTGAAACTCGGTTTTCAGCTCTGAAAATTGAGTTTTATTACTTAGTATAAAAAACTAAGTTTCGTACTCAGTTGAAAAACCAAGTTTCATACACGGTCAATTGAGTTTCATAGTTTTTTTTACTCAATTTAAAACTGAGTTTTACATGCATTTTAAAAACATAGTTCCAAACTCGATTTAAAGCTGAGTTTGAAATTAATTTTCAAACTCAATTTGCCGAATTTCGAACTCCGCTTATTGAGTGTCAAATTCAATCAAACCCTAGTTTCTAACTCAGGTTAGAACCGATTCCAACTTCTTTTAAAACTGAGTTTCCAACTACCTTTACAACTGAGTTTTTAATCCAGTAAACAGAGTTTACTAAAGAAGCTTGGCAGTGTTTTTAACTCAAGTGTAATTTTTTTTAACAGGAGTATGTCTGAAAAAAATATTATTCATAAGCTTAAAAATCACCTAATACTTTTTCCTTTCTATATGAACTCTATTTGTTATGCTTTTTTTACATTGAACTATGTATGAAATCTTGATATGCTTTAGCCTTTTGCTCTAAACTATGTAGGTTGAAGAATCATGCATGAAATCATCTATAGTTTGACTTGAAATAAAATCAAGGCAACATGGGCTCTGTAACAACTCACACACCATAATTATATAGAGAATATAATAAAATAAATATTAGCTAATAAAATTTGGTAAAACAGATTTTACCGTTGCGTTCGTTACAAAATTCTGGTTCAGATTGACTCTTGGTTTTCATAAATCGGATTAAGTATGAAGAAGTTATGAACTAAAGAATATTGAACTAAAATAATATATATTATATAATTTAATATAACTAAACACAGAAAAAAGGTCACTGGGAGACCTAATAGCACGTGGGTCAACCTATGTGTCATCCCATGCTGAAGGTGGTTGAACCACCCGCATATACGATGGATTCCTATGCCTAAACCGTTTTATGTACTTTGTTGACTCAGCTTGAGGTGCACGATTTGATTTAATAACCTAAAATCCTATGGTTTAGATTTATCCTAATATATCTACAAATAGGCTAGCAACCTCACCATTTTCTTATACAAAACATTCTTCATCTTTTTTCTTGTCCAAGTTATTTCTCAGTAAAAATTAAGAAAATGTCGAGGTATTATCGGAGTTTTTATTAAAGGGATAATTATAACACCGCGCATTTATTAAATATTAAATGAGTAATAAATAAAGATTGTGCATGTATGTATATATATGCATGAATATAAATGTTAAAATTAAAAAATTGTAAGTTGAGAAAATAAAGGAGTAAATGCATGCAATAAGTTCAATGCATTAAAAAGTTTAAAAGCAGAAATAAGTCCATGCAAGTGTTAAAAAGAGGAATGAATCAATGCAAATAAAATGGGAAGGAAAATAATGAATTAATTGCATTAAAGGATAAGGAAAATGAAGATATGTTATCAATGAATTAAATAATCAACCAAGTTATATTTGGAAAAGAACTAATGTTATTAATTAACGTTTTTATCAGAAGATTGTATGTATATATAAATACACATGTATACATATATATGTGTGTGTGCGTGTGTGTGTGTGTGTGTGTAAAATTGAATTCAAACTTAATTATGGTATATAAGAGGAACAAAATAATTCAGAAGGAGAATATATAGAAAGAAATTAAGTTGCTAAATAAAACGTTGAATTCAGTAGACATAGAGTCATAAAACGTGTGCCTAGACCCAAATGGGTTGACCTACTTTGTGCCCGGATCGACCTATGGGTTGACCCAGGTACAGGGCGGGTCGATTTATAGGTCGACCCAAGATACGTCCAGGTTTGTTTTGTTATGTGGATGCTCTGATGTATGCAGTTCGTATTTTTATAAATTAAATCCGATGGACCAGACTCTTCTAGTATGCCTATAAATAGACTATCTAGGCCAAGCTTTATTCTCATATTATATGAGGTGTTGTCTAGGCTCTTCCATTCTCTTTCCTCTCCAAACCATTCCAAAAAAATAAAATACTAGTTCTTGGGGATTCTGATTCACGGTTTGAAGATAAGAGATATAAAACTACAATATAGGTATCTAGAATTCTGATCAACATGAGGTAAGTTCTCGAATCTTATCTGTTTAGGTTTCTTCCTATCTTTTCCTCTTGTTTTAATATCAGATTTGTGAATCCGTGGTTGTTTAAATATTATATTCAGCTAGAAAGACCACAAAATAGCAAATCTAGATCAGATTCAAGGATTGGAAATTTTTCCGGTAAGTGGGTTAAATTATATCTTTTTTAAATAATGGTATATATATCGTTTGCATTCCACGTTACCTTTAATATGCTGAACAATTGATAATTATGGAAATTGACTATTAGAACTATGTAGTATATGTTAAAATTGTTACTGTTGTATAAAACATATTTCCATTATATATTCTATATGATTTGGGAATTACTGTAAACACTGAAATTGTGGAACTTGAATTAATCATGAGTATATTCTTAAGAATTGATTTTCCTAATTGGCAAAGAAAATTTATAGTAATTATGAACAATATATGGAATAGGAATTCAATATCTGACTTAGAAATAAAAAAGGGAAAAAATGATAGTGGAAGTGGACTGAGTTAGTTGGATTTGGGGAAAATGATATGTTTCTATAACGACAAATTACTGAGAACGTACGTAGTTGCAAGAAAATAAAAGAAAAGGGGACTAGTGCGAAATAGGTATTCTTTTACCGCATTGCACACTAATCGAATAAAGTGTATATATATATATATATATATCCACACTTAAAATATATAAAATGGCTTGCAACTACAGATCTAAGTCGTTGTGCATTATAGAAATAAATCTTTATATCTTTCTATAAATCAAACTAATGAGGTGCGTGAAAGGTTTTCCTAAAATAAAGGAAATGTACGTGACAATAATTAAAGAATAGATATGTCATAATTACATGGAAAATTTATAGTAATTGGGAAATTGTAAATAACTGCACTAAGACACGAGGTTAAATTCAACTATTGGTAAACGTCTGCCCGGAACCGCCTGCCAAATCCAACGTCCATAAATGGTCAGCTTAATGTGAGAAGACTAGTTCATAAACATACATATATGAATATATGAATATAATGGGAAATAAATAAATGACATTAATTATAATGAAATGATGTTACAATAGTAAAAGTTTGTTAATGCTAAAGAACCAAGGAAAATGTGATGAACGGGGAATATAACTTATTATAATTAATTATATTAATAAGGATGCAATATAATAGGTAGGCTTGTCCTAGGGACAAGTGGAATTATAACATGAGTTATAATAAATAAAAAGGGAAGTTATTAATAAACCTTCGTTAAGAGAACTGAGTTAATGAGTAAACAACAACAATAGGTTGTGGTGACAGTATAACATTCTTGATTAAATAAGGAAGAATGATGTCAACTTATGGAATGAAATAAGTTGTACTTAATTAAATATATTAAGTAACATGTTAACAGAAAACTTGTGGATTGAGATAAGATATACTTAATTATACATTAAGTAGAACATGTTATTGTAGCTCCTAAACATGAAATTGGATAATGAATAATATTCTAATAATTTAAAAAGATTGTAGATTACTTTCGTTAATTACAATCTAGGTAATAACATGTTATGGGCATATTAATGAACTTAAATGGATTAAGTTATCTCACTGAATTAATAAGCAAGAGGTGTCCATTCCTTAGAGATATAAGGGACTCATAGAAAATCTGATAACTTGAGTAAAAGATAAAATGTGGATAATCAAGTTAATCGGTAAGCTGATAAGATAGAACAACTGTGTGAATAAACAACAAGAAATAGGGTCTAATAACACGTTAGCGATAGGCGCTTGGAGCAATTTGCACGTCTGAAGGTAAAGAACCCAATGGGGTAGATCATCGAGGTGTCTGGAGGCATGAGAGGAGCACGCCCATCTGATTCTTCTGCTTGATATTCTGCTTGCTGGCTCAGTGAGACTGGAAGGAAGCACGCGGCTTTCGAGGGATGTGATAGGGTACTCCGTTGTGGTCCTTCGTTGCAGTGCATTCTCAGACTGTACTCGCAGAGGTTGTGTCTGCACATTACCACCCGGGGAGTATACCTTGACTGCAACGGTAGTTTGGGAGTCAGAAGGCTGTGGCAGTATGGCATTGGGGTGATTCGACGATTTGCCTACAGAGAGGCTAGTCAGGACTGAATAAAGGAAAATAATCGTTGGGTACCGGCCATCGGTAGTCAGTGTGATGCAGAAAGACTACAGTTAAACCTACAGACCATCGATCATTCACTATTGAGACATCGGTTGCGGGACACGCCAATTTTGATGTAGATTGTTTGCTAGGGGCACATCACTTAGCTTATGATGTAGTGTTTCATTACTTGAGAGAGGGGTCGAGGTGAGACCCTGGCCACCGAGGAAATGAAGATCATAGTTTAAATATATGTACTTTAGGTCTCTTTAGTAGACGTATACATATATGGAAAAGCCCCTGACCGAGTTCTGTGCATTCAGATGCAGTCCTATTACGGGGCTTGGTGTACAGTAGACTGTACATACATGTGAGGGACTATGTACATGCTCACGACACCGGATGGTGTATCGTAGACATTAGGGCATTACTCCGTGCTCAGGCTTGATTCGACTGAGGAGATTGGATATGGCAGTCCATATGCTTACGTAGCATAGCGATGGCAGTTATGTGTGAAACGTGGCGTAGTTATATGGAGGTCCGTACGTCGCTCAGGTGTAGGATGAGAGTTGCATACGCTTTCATATCATGATGGCAGTGACCGTGCGAGAAGGGTACCATGGGAAGTACCTTGATATTGGGGGTAGATACATATATGCTATATTAGGTTAATCTATTAGGAGGTATATGGGCGACATGTGTGTAAAGCCTTTAGTGCTATCTACCCGAAACAACCTAATAAACAAGACATAGTAACTGAACGGTATATGTAGGGTTATTTTTGAATGTGTAATTTAAGACTAGTCACCAAAACTTGTGTTCTAACCCGCTTCTCACAACATACTCGCAGGTTAGGCTTATGACAGAGATATGATAGCTTTGGATATGGGTTAGGTAGTATAATTACATGGGTAAGGCTATATTTT
Source organism: Allium sativum (assembly GCA_030737875.1). Lineage (NCBI taxonomy): Eukaryota > Viridiplantae > Streptophyta > Magnoliopsida > Asparagales > Amaryllidaceae > Allium > Allium sativum. Next base: position 15,932 of record JASFAX010002716.1, on the reverse strand, counting down.
AATATATTACATTTTATTCCATTCCATTGTGAGATGTTTTCTGACCTCTGATATTTTTGTTATCTCTGTCTTTTCTGCAGGATACCATACAAGCCAACTCGGGTTTCAATAAATTGGAATTTTGAAGAAAATAATTGGCCTATCGGAATTCGGGTTGTTACATCTGGTATCAGAGCTTTGGTTCAAGATTCCTATATAGATAATGAGTGAACATATTTGTATTTTTAAAATATAAATATATTATATATATACACCTAGATCCATAAAGAAACCCATTAAATATGAGGAGAGGCCTATGGGTAAAATTGGGATATCAGTTACGTACACTAAAGGAATGATTTTTGAAATTTGAGACCCTTGGGTGTTTTTTGTAAAATGTGTACAATGTAATTGGTAATGAAGAAAGATGTATCCCATATGTTAGTACTTTGGATTAGTGGGTTTGACAGTTGAGCCTTAGAAATTGGGAAAAAGGAAAGAAGGAAAATGGGTTTGGAATATATATATATTGGAAAGAAATGACTTTGTGGGATTATTTAAGAAGGTCTAAATATGTTAGAAACCCACTTTAAGTCTAGCCCCATCATTAGCTTTTGAGAACTTGAAAAATGAAAAACTTTTAGCTAATAGTTTATGGTGGTTTTCAAGTTTTAAAATTAAAAAGTTACAATTTAAAAATACGTACTAGCTAAATTGTGCAGGAGCAATTTTTGAAAGAAAAAGGGGATATTTTTGAAGTTTGAAAAAAAAATATGTATGGAACATATTTGAAAAGTACGTATGGAGTTTTAAAGAAAAATTAAATAAATGGGGTATATCTTGAAAATGTTGATTTCTTATGGAATTTTTGTCTAAAATGAATTCTTTTAGAAAATGTGCACATTATAGAGCATGTATAACTCACTGGTTTTAAACTATAATATACGAAAGGATTAAAAGAAAAACGTAGAAAATTTTGAAATAATTTTTAATAATTGTTTTGACACAAAATTTTGTTGGATGGACAAAATAAGTTGTAAGAATTAAAGAATAGAGTAGATGTTTGCACCTAGATGTAAGTTATTGAATTGACATTTTAAACATGAATGGTTGTGAAACTGATAGAAAAGGAGTTGTCCTTGTCTACCCCTGTTTTTGTGATTTAGAAAAATAGTCTGCATTTTTTGGGATGACATATTTTTATGGTTTGGCAAAAAAAAATGTAGAAAATAAAGTTTTGAAGCTTTTGGGTTTTGGAAGGAAAATGAAAAAATAAAATCAAGGAGTAGGTAAGGATTAGTACCTAGGGAAGACGGAAAATATTTTGAGGCCATGAATTGAATAGTAAGGACTGTTTTGGAATAATGGTAAATTCCCATAGAATGCGTAAGCATTATAGAGCCTAGGTTGTTGTTTGGAAAAAACTGTTAGTACACAGCAAAAACTAGTGGTGACTACTAGATGGTAAATGTTAAGTAAGTTTTAAGATCCTTTGGTTTGGACTTTTCTTTGTCAGATGAGATATGGTCCTAGGATACTTAGTCCTTGGTAGTAGATGTGTAGAGTGCTTGTTTTCCTGTTTTAATTGAATAATTAGAAGGCTTATTTGAAAATTAAACTTAGATAAATGGATTATGTTAAATAAGCTAAGAAAAGAGTAATAATTAACATAACTAAAAAGGAAACAACAAATCCAGTAAAGCAACAAACATGACAATTAAGAGAAATGGAAATAAAAATGGGTTTATCCTAAATATGTTGAAAAAGAAAATCAATGACAAAGAAAGTTTTCTTAGGTGAACTGTGCTTGGATAGGAAGATACGAAACCTTTATATAGTTGTTGTGTAAAATTCAAGTACAGATAGAAAAGGTATATAAAAGAAAAATGGAAGATGTTAAGTTTTCCGTTCTCCACATTTTTGTAGCATAAGAAATCGAATTTAGAAAATTAGATTTTTCTCAAATTCGAAAATTCAAAGTTAGTTGGTAGGGTTTTGGATGCAAAAATTGGATGAACCACGCTCTTAATCTGTAAGACTGTGGAAAAATTTGGGTGAAAAGTTTTGGTTTTCAAAATATTGCATTCATGTAGAAATTGTCAGTACATTTATGGTGTGTGCATCATGTTTTCAAGAAAAATTTGCATTCATATAGGAGGTACCTCTTAGGAATTCATTACATTTATGTGTCATCATGTTGTATTACACTTTGCACAAGTGCACAAATGATTGCAAAAGTTGGATGCACACATAATAGTTGTAAATTTTGCGCGGGATTATTAATTTTACCCTTAGCAAATTTTGGAGACGAAATTTGCTAAGGGTAGGAGAATGTAACACCCCGCGTTTATTAAATATTAAATGAGTAATAAATAAAGATTGTGCCTGTATGTATATATGCATGAATATAAGTGTTTAAATTAAAAGGGGGTAAGTTAAGAAAAGAAAGGAATAAATGTATGCAATAAATACAATGCATTAAACAGTTTAAAAGGAGAAATACGTTCATTCATGCGATAGAAATAGGAATGAATTAATGTAATTAAAATGGGAATGAAACCAATGAATTAACTACATTAATTGCGTTAAAGGACAAGAAATAAGAAGATATGTTATCAATGAATTAAATAATCAGGCAAGTTGTATTTGGAAGAGAACTAATGTTATTAATTAATATTTTAATCAGTAGATTATTTGTGTGTATATATATATATGTATGTATGTATGTATGTGTGTGTGTGTGTGTGTAGAATTGAATTCAAACTTAATTGTGGTATATAAGAGAAATAAAATAATCCAGTTGGAGAAATATATAACAATCAATTAAGTTGCTAAGTATTCCCCTTCTAAATTAGTTTATTCCTCTTATATACTACAATTAATTTTGAATTCAATTCTACACACATATATATACACACATACATACAATCTTCTTATTTAAATGTTAATTAATAACATTAGTTCTCTTCCAAATATAGCTTGGCTGATTATTTAATTCATTGATAACATATCTTCTTATTCCTTGTCCGTTGAAGAAATTAATGCAGTTAATTCATTGTTTTCATTCATATTTTAATTGCGTTGATTCATTCCTATTTTTAATGCATGCATGGACTTATTTCTGCTTTTAAACTTTTTAATGCAGTTTATTTATTGCATGCATTTATTCATTTCTTTTCTCAACTTACACCTTTTTAATTTCAACATTTATATTCATACATGCACAATCTTTATTTATTACCCATTTAATATTTAATAAATGCGCGGTGTTACATTCTCCCACCCTTAGGAAATTTCATCCCCAAAATTTGTTAAGGGTAAAATTAAGTAATCTCTCGCAAAATTTACAACCATCAGGTGTGCATTCAACTTTTGCAATCATTTGTGCACTTGCAAAAAGTGTAATACAACATGATGACACATAAATGTAATTAATGCCTAAGATCTACCTCCTATATGAATGCAAAATTTAGATGCACACATGATGGTTGTATATTTTGCGAGGTATTACTTAATTTTACCCTTACCAAATTTCAGAGATGAAATTTCCTAAGGGTGGGAGAATGTAACACCCCGCATTTATTAAATATTAAGTGAGTAAAAAATAAAGATTGTGCATGTAAGTATATGTGCATGAACATAAATGTTAAAATTAAAAAGGTGTAAGTTGAGAAAAGAAAGGAATAAATGCATGCAATAAATACAATGCATTAAATAGTTTAAAAGCAGAAATAAGTCCATGCATGCATTAAAAAGAGGAACGAATTAATGCAATTAAAATGGAAACAAAAACAATGAATTAATTGCATTAAAGGACAAGGAATAAGAAGATATGTTATCAATAAATTAAATAATCATCCAAGTTATATTTGGAAGAGAACTAATGTTATTAATTAACATTTAAATAAAAAATTGTATGTATATATACGTGTAGAATTGAATTCAAACAGCTGTGGTATATAAGAGGAATAAAAATTTAGAATGAGAAAATTTAATTCTGAAAAGGTTTGGAGGAAGAAGAGAATGGCAGAGCCTAGGAAGCATCTCAGAAAATATGAGATTGAAGCTAGGCCATGCTATTCTATTTATAGGTGTACAGGAAAGTTTGGACCATCGCATTTAATATCCGAAAATCCGAACCACATATCAGAATTACTTGTCACATAAAGCAGATCTAGGCTCGCTCAGGTCGACCCATGTGTCGACCCGTCCTATAGGTGGATCTTGTAACGACCCACATTCTACGCATCGGAGGATCGTAGAATATTTATTTCATTTTCATACTAAGTCATATGGTCGTGTAACTTTGGGAAACGACTATTGGATTGCCCATGTTCACGAATTTTGCCGAATTTTAAATTACCGTTATGCCCCTAGCGAATCTTGTTTCGCCAATAACTTTTGATTGGTAAGGAGTTTTGACCTGAAATCACTTCCATTGGATTCATATGATGGTTTACCGTTCCATAGAGTGGTCACATCAATCAAACGGACTAACGTTTGGCACCAATGGCTGAAATAAGGTTTGAAGATGGAAAAACAACTTAACCGGGCTTAATTAGGTGATTAGTGGTTACGCCCATAACCCATTTCGGGATTAGGGTTTTGGAAGGGCTGAAATGGTTTGGAAAAAAATTTCATTTTAGTTTTCTAGCTGCCACAAACATTACTCTAACTCTAGTAATGGCCTCCACCTTATAAATTCATCCTTAATCACTTCCTAATCACATATTAAGCAAATCTACATCAAATTAAGGCGGGTTGGCCTCAAAATCGAGATAGAGTTGCTGGAACACATAGGAATTCGACCCAAATCAATGGAGTTTTCAGATCTATAATTTATTTGTGACTAAGGTGAGTGATTTGCACTTTTATTCACTAATTACGGCGAATTAGGGGTAATTAGTGATAATTAGCGAAATTATGCATTATAAAAATCTGGAGAAATATGTATAAATTCTAAAATATTGTTTTATGCCTCTGATAAAAATTTGGTTAATTTGGATTAAGTTTGCTAAACCTATAATTAAAAAATGGTTAAGGGGATTAAGTCGAAAATCATAGTTTAGGGCATGTTTGATCTAAAATAACCTATATGCTTAATGTTTTGATGTTTGTGATTGATTACACATGTTATTACTGCAGTTTGGTATGTTCTATGATTGCATAATGAAGTTAGAATGGTCGAGAACGTCGTCGTGCGGCGTAAACAACTTGCTGGAAAAGAAGTGCACGAAACTGGATCGGGTTAGGAACCTCGAACCAACCCGGCTCGTGAACCAGGTATCAGACCCGAACCCCATCTCCGACCCGCTCATGCTCCATGTACCACGAGCCGTCGCTCAAGCCAAGAAGCCTGACTCGAACCGTTGGCCTCGAACCGAAGATCACGACCCATGAACAGATGAGGATGAAGCTCGTCCCCACTCCAGATGATGAACACGACCTGATAAGGGAAATATTTATGTACCCTTGTATAAGTTGATTATTATATTTTCAACCTAATATTTGTGTAACTTGAATTTATTGCATTATATTTGTAATTTTTTGTTTCTTTGAAAATATGGTTATCCTTTGTTGTCTCTTAATTTGTTTATGGTAAACTTGCTTGTGGATATTTTTTTCTTCATATTTTCTAGCTTTTAATCCGAAGAATGGTTGAATCTATTTATGTTACTGAAAGTATCAAACATATATTTTAAAATAATTTTCATATTTCGAACCTGAAACACGTTAGTGGTGTCATAAATTATCAGTTTGAAATAAGCATTTCAGAGTATTGCAGGTTCTCAATTTGAAACACTCACTATGAACTTAAAACACTTGTTGATTGTTGCAGATTATCAATTTGAAACACACATTAAGTGTTGCAGACTATGAATTTGAAACACTTAGCGAGTGTTGCGGACTATCAATTTGAAACACTTGCTAAGTGTCGCAGATCATAAACTTGAAGCACTCATTGAGTGTTGCAGATTATCGAACCGAAACACTCATCAAGTGTTGCAGATTATCGAACCGAAACACTTGCTAAGTGTTTTAATTCGTCAATCTGAAACATAATATGGGTGTTTTAAAAAACTGCAACATACTAACCTGCAACACCTAAAAAGTGTTTCTAAAAATTTTAACAACATTTTATTACTGTTTCTAATTGGCCATTTTGGTGTTGTGTGATGAGGTAATCATGAACCGACCCGAATCAAATAGAGGGACCACGACCCGAACAGAAGAAGGGGAACCACGACCCGACCCCAATGATGACTCCGAACCAAACCGCTTCAGGGAGCACAAACCGAATGGAGCCGAACTGAACCGGAGAAGACTAAAACCCGAGATACAAAGGAAGTCCAAGTGAGAAGTTATCACTCAGGATCCAGATGGGAACCAACGAGTTAACTTCTAGAGTTGAGACTTTGTTGCGCGACGTGTGCAAAGGGGTTATCGATATCTATAACTTGGGTTCACCGTTGAAGAGAGGGAGCATGTAGATGAACCAGAGCCAAGGAAGTGTGGACTGGTTGGCCCTTAAACTAGAGCCAGGGATGTGTGGACTAGGTAGGGTTATTGACTATAGACAAGGAAAGTATGGTCATTGCAATAGTTGTACGAAGTTGCTGTCATGACCCCAATAGATTTGGTGATCAAAGCGGTGGATATCGTATGCTTTACACACTGAGTGAGTGATGTGAGGATGATTGCTATTTTTGAAGTTTGTTATCACCATGATATGCACACTTTCACTTTACACTTTGTGTTAGTGTTACCTTAGAGTATTGTACATCTTGTTGTGCTAACTCTTTGGTTGCAGGTTCAGGTTCAGGTATGATTATTTATACCTGTTATTATTTTATTTTGCTGCTATCGCTCATACCAGACTTTTGTCTGACCCAGAGTTTTATGTATCTTCTTATTACTCTAGGTGCTCCTAAACGGGCAGACTTGAGATATGTTTGGTGGTTATGCACGAGTAGTTGTCTGGAGATGACCAGGAGGCCTCCACGTACTATTTACCTATATTCTTCCTATGTTGTTGTTGGTCACTGCTTTGGTTATTAGTAGTGTACCTTTTCTATTTTGCTTTAGAGATAATATTTTGATGTTGTAATAATGATGGTTTGGATCATAAGCTATACTTTGGATTCCGCTGCTATGATGGTTTTGTTTTCATCTTATGCACCGTCTCGCCTATTTTATTTCAAGTTATGTTATTATTATATTTTATTAAATGTGCTGCGAGATATACTACAGCTTCTTAGCAATTCATAGTTTCAAAACACTTTTCCTTTGACGACCGGCCTGTGCTAGTCGGGCATTAGCACAGCACATTTCGGGGAAATGTCGGCTGGTCTGGGGCGGGCCATCACACTTGGTATTAGAGCCTAGGTTGCTTAGTTAATGTGACACCCCACGTCCGTTAATGTCACTGTCAAAAGGGAATGCATTCAATTTCGTGAAGTATTATAGGTAAACAGACACAGAATATTACAAGACAGATATAAATAAGATAGAAGCAGAAATTCAAATTTTTATTTCAAGCATAAATCATACACCGTGGTCCAAAATACCATAAGTCACAAAAACCATTACAATAACATAACATCTGCCTTGTACCATCAGAGTACACAAATATAAAAAGCATAACATAATTCCCCAAGAAAAAGAGCTAAGGCATAGTAGAGATAAGAACTTGAGCCATACTTCGAAAGCAGCTCTAGCAAGATGATATTTGAGTCCTGACTAAGCCTGAGTGTTTCCTCCCTGAGAACCTGAGTGGTGGAAACGGAAGAAAGAATGTAACACCCCACTTCCGTTAGTGTCACTCACAAAGGGAATGCACTAAGTTCTGTGGAGTATTTAGGGTAAAAGATGCAGATAAATTACAAGACAGACAGAAATTAAACAGCGGAAAATAAAACTTTGCTTTATTGATAAAATAGTTTGTACAACGATTTCTTTACAATATCAGAGTATCATCTGTCCGACAAAATAAAGAAGCATAAAACAACATTTATATTCCCCAATGTAGCAAGAGCAAGCCATAGCATCTGAAAAGAGAATCCAAGCAAAACTTCGACAAATCTTCAAGCTGGGAAAGAGTGACAGTCCAACTTAACCTGAGCTATACTATTCCCTCCTTTACTACCTAGGGGGGAGGAAACGGAAGGAAAGAAGACGAAAGAAAAACAGAGTCACACATAAAGCCTGAGTAAGTTCAGTTACTTCTAGCATGTGAACATGGAAAAACAAAACGACATGAATTAACTGAATACAAGATAACACCATGATGATAGGGTCAGCAAGATTAGATAAGATTAACATAAGATATGCTAAGACAAGATAAACTGGATATGCTCTAATACTTTCGCCGCTTCGCTATTTCCTTGTTATACTGGTTTCTATATCTCTGCACCACCTAACTAGTGTCCCAACTAGTAACGATAACGTGATCCCAATCCCTGTAGTTTTCATTGCCTTCAGGCATACATTTATTATTTATTACCTAGATCTAATCTAGGGTTTTCTATCAAGTGCTTTCTAGATTCAACTAGAGTTTACTCTATCTGCTGAACGCTTCTCGGATTCAGGGTTTATGCCATCTAGTCCAACTAGGGATTATGCTACCTGTCGAACGATGCCCCCAAGTCCAGGACACACTACCTAGAGTGGTATATGTTCCTATACTTCCCCACGCATGTATCGCGAATCGTTATCGCTTGTCTAGATGCACATGTCCTGTAATGTGCGGCCCGAGTCCTGTGGCAGGGCAAATCAAGAAACAAAGAACTCGGTCGGGAGCTTTCAGATATCTGCCGATGCAGATGCTAAGGTCTGTTTTTATTCCATTGGCTATGGTCCCACTCGACTCCTCCCTCAACTAATGAAAGGCACACCTTGAAAAATGAGAACTATACGCAGGCCCCCTATGCCCCACTAACCTATGGCCATCCTCACCCATAACTAGATAGCAATTATATGGTCTTTCGGATTTCTCCGCCTTTCCGCTTCACGTATCTCGACTGACTCAAGATGGATGGTAGACGACGAGTTGCTATCACAGGGCTACCGGTTTCTCGCCGAATCACGCTGGTCCATCCTAGTCTTTAGGTTGCCATATTTTGCAACCAAGGCATACCCTTGGTTCTTCTAACGCAGACCTTAACCTCTGTGAGCCCAGGAGGATCATCTGCAGCCTCACAGAGGGATGCCAAGAGTACCCTCACGTCCCCTCGAAGCCTCGGGCTTCGTAACCCAATTCGTTGGAGCCTTCTTTTTACTCAGACGGACATTCGCTCCTTCCCGTGTTATACTAAGAATTACTACTTAGTTTTGCTAACTAAGGTTTACCACTTAGTTTCCAGAATCGTTGTTTTCTTAACTAAGGTTTACTACTTATCTCTTTTTAACTAAGGTTTACTACTTAGTTCTCTTTCCCGTCAATTTGGATTGGTTAAGTGTCATTAGTCAATTCAAGCTAACTTAACCCTCTTCATTTATCCTGTTAAACTGGTTAAGTGTTATCAGTTATTCATGTTGAGTTAACCCTACCACAAACCAAGTTATATTGGTTAAGTATTTCTTATTACTTAACCCTACCCGTTCATCCTGTATTGGTTAAGTGTTCCTTTTTAACTTAACCTTGCCCGTCTGTTTTAACTAACATGTTATTAATGGTTAAGTATTATCCCTTCATGGTTAAGTGTTCAAGTTTACTTAACCCTACGGTCTAGTCCAGCTAACATGTCAAATTGGCTAAGTGTATTAAATTTTACTTAACCCCAACCTCTAGTCTAGTTAACATGTTAATTTGGCTAAGTGTATTAACTTTACTTAACCCCACCTTCTAGTCTAGTTAACATGTTAATTTGGATAATTGTTTTCTTAGTTACTTATCCCCTACAAATCTTGTCCTGTTACCATGTTAAGTTTGGTTAAGTGTTCCTATGGACTTAACCCTCCCATTCTATCTTAACTGTGCTAAGTTGGTTAAGTGTTCCTATGGACTTAACCCTCCCATTCTAGCTTAACTGTGTTAAGTGTCTGTATAAACCTAACCCCACCCATCGGTTTGGTCATCATGTTGAATTGGTTAAGTGTCTTAGTTAACTTAACCCTACCATTCTTGTTCTAGCTTTAACTAAATAAATTAAAGCCACGACCACTCACATTAGACAGATATTGTTGCGATTACTGGATGTGCCGGTTGGTTCCGGGCAGGCTTACATCGCAACTCAGTCTAACCTCGGGTTAGGCATATTCGTGTTTTCTAAGTTCAAAGGGTTTTGATTAATTTTCAAATCAGGTTTTGAAAGTAATCATCCCGTCCGTCGGATCAGTTAGGGATAGCCAGGGAGAGCAGGAAACTTGTATTTTCCAAACCCAAGCCTAGACACTATCCTCTCTGTCACCCTAGAACTTTCTGGTGTATGTATTATTAAAAGAGATGTCATTAATAAACCTTTAATTTGTCTAAATTTACATTTTCTCATTTAGGACTAATTCTATAAGTAAATTATTCCTAATTTACCTATTTCCTAATTACTCTTTTAATGTAAATTGTCAACATTTATTATTATGGACCATTTTCCCCTCTATATCATATTTATGCCTTTTTGGTATGTAAACTATACCAAATTAAGTGTTACTAACCATGATTTTGCTAAACCTGACAAGTACTCCCAATTATGGCCAATTTCAAATTTATGCCAACATACTTATCATTCCAAATTAGCTAATCCAATTCTGATTTATCATTCTAATTACAGTTCATGTCAAACTAGACCTATTATTCTAGTTCACAATTCATGTAAATGCTAGATTTACAAGTCAATACTAGATTCAAATTACATATCCTATAATTCATGTCAAATTTATCCAATTTGCATTTCTATGAACATGCCATAATACATGTTCCCAATTCATGCCAATTTCCAAGTTTATAACTACGTTTTAGTAAATTCCATATTTTGCCCAAATCGTATTCCCATCGTTCGTATAATCGTGATTCAATCTAGATTATAGATAAATCTAGATTCGTAGAAAATAGGGAATGAACCAAAGATGCTATGAAAAAGATAGACATAATTACTGGCATAAAATGATAATTTACTAATTACAGACCTAACGAATTACATTGAAATTGATCTAAAACATCGAAAGCCTATAGGTCTGAAAATCTTATGACATAAAAAGGTTTGAATAACGACGTAGGTTCAAGAACATGGTAGACCTAACTTAATAGGTAAATTCCCAAGATCTAAAACCAAAGAAAACCAAGAATAGACAGAATAGATAATCAGGTTTAGACCCAATTTCACAGTCACAAAACTTAAGCAACACTTTCCTAGTCATGAATCATAGGTGTTTAATCACAGTTGTCCTTGTTATGTCATAGGCAATAGTTTATGTTTCCTAATCAAAGGCATAGGCTTGTGTTCATAGTCAAGGAAATAATTCTCATAGTCATGAGTCACAGTCATAGGCAGTGTTCATAGTCATAGGCAATGTTCATGGTCAAAGAGGCATAAGGTTTTAAGGTCCATAGTTTCATAGTCACAGTCTCATTGGTCATCGAATCATAACAGTTCTTAATCAAGTCCAAAGATATAAGCACTGATTCGAATAGAAAGATTTGGCATATTCTTTTATTCCTTTAATTTCATGTCACGAATAGAGAAAACGTTCAAATCTAAAAGTAACCGACTTACATTGATCGGTTTTTAGAATAGAAAGATGGCGTTGCTATGATTCGTGCGACGTTGCTCGAAACCGTTTGAGTTAGCCTTTGATTCTTATCTTGAAGCTTTAATCTTGATTCAAATCTCTTCTTGACAAACTTGAGCAGCATAACCTTGTCTTGGATTTTCGTATTATTTTATTTTAATTAGAATTAGAGCAGAGTATAGGCATAGAGAAGTTGTGAGGAGAAAATATGAGGCCTAGGGGTGTTTTTATAGTGTAGAAGTCAACGAATCTGGTCAGAATGGCGTCCGGATACAGAAAAACGAACCAGGCTGCAGATTTGGAAAAAGCGGGGAGGTCGACCCCCAGGTCGACCTATGGGGGGGAGATCGACCCCCAGGTCGACACCCTGGTCGACCTGGATACCCAGGTCGACCCCCTGGTCGACCTGGGTCCTGGGCGGGAAATTTCCCGCCCAGCCCGCTTCTGAGTCTGATTTGAAATTTGAACTTCGCTGAAACTTCCGGAGGCCATATCTTCTTCATACGGACACCGATTTACGCAAACTCGGACTCGTTTTCATGCAGAATTCCGAGACGAATGCAATGGCGCAGCCCGTTTCCCTTGATTTTGGTTTTAAAATTTAATTCTGCCTTGATTTGTGAATCCTAGTGTTACAGAATTACGGGGTGTTACATTCTCCCCCACTTAAAAGGATTTCGTCCCCAAAATCTTCTAGTTAGGAAGAATGTATCCTACCATCCTATCACCCATCTACTCGACCATTCAATCACAGGCATTCATTGTCCTTAGAAATATTTCTAATGCTTTCATGTTCATATGCATAGTGTGTGTATATGTCTTTATCTAATGCAAAATCAGGCGGTCTACTGATTCAGTTGACCTCCTTAATGCGAATTATGTCTGTGCCATGCATCCAATCATGTATGCAAGCGTCCCTAGTTATGTAAATACTACATGTGTGCATAGCCATTCATCTATATGCAACATCCATATGATAACATATCAAGTTCAACTTACAAACAAATACATATCTGTAAATGCGATATGAAAGCGTCTGAACTGATTTAGTGCCTAATACGTATGTATTTGCATTCACGAGCAACCATTGGCAACCACTTGCAACCATCAACCATAACATGTTTCAAATACATGTTTACATCCATTGGCTTCTACCTAAGGATCGAAGATACGACCTAGAGGATATACTTTGGAAAGAGAGAAACAATTATGCGTAAAGCTCCTAAAAAAAGAAATCAAGGATGCACCCTTAAGGAAAAGGGTATGATGCTAGTATCTAGCATTCTTGAGCTTTACTCCACTGTATCTTAACTAATTTAACTTCACGATTGTGAGGTTTCTGACCTCCATTTCCAAAATAAACAGATGTCAATTACGGTACCAAGTGTATGTACTAAGATGATTAGAGGTCTCCCTCTTATCCACCATGCCATAACTATAAGGGTTGAAAGGTCACTACGTGCTTTTTAGAGTGCCTGTCACAACTATTCATCTCTCACGCAAACCATCCTAGTCGAACTCGACATTCCTCAAGTACAAGCCCCAAAGGCCTAAACCAATATCAGACAAGCACCCAAGGAATATCTCCTCTGAATTTAGATGATCCACGTGAGATGATATAAGCAAATTCGATAGCTATTCTCAAATCCCTACTAACCAAAAATAAACTGGTCGGACCACCAATTGATTTGAGACTCTAGTGGGATCTTTCTATTATACAAGTACTATGGTGCAGAGACTCAACTATGGAAGTGGATACGAACAAATGCGAAGCGCTAAAACCAAAGGAAAGAGTACGAACAACAAAACTAGACTCTTCCAACAAAACTTTACTACCTTTCTCCTAGGTACGCTTGGTGGCGAAAGTAGGTACTTGCCCTTCTGAAAATCTTGCCCTTTTGCCCTAAATTACATGCTCTATTACACCATAGTAAGGATACTTCCTCTTGTCTTAGGTTTTATAATTCCTTCCTCCTTCGTGAACTAAATCTACATCCATGAATTCCTCATCCTCTTCCGTGTGTAGTCATACTGACAAATCTCTCGAAAGCTGCTTCAATCGTACAGAAAACCCTATAAGCTTGAAAGAAAACTGGTCGTAGGTGAAACAACTACGGCTATGGATGGAAGCCAGGCACGACTTCGCCCATCGATGAGGTTACCTCCCAGAAAGCCAGGAGCCCCAGAGACTCAAGAAAGAAGGAGACAAGAATTCAAACAGAGGAAGAGAAGTAGTGCATATGGCTTTGGGGAATATGCCTTTAAAACAAATCCTTTCTGTTGAAAATGCTTCTTTTAAAACCGTTTTGAAAATAATTTTTCAAATCCTTTATCTGATCTGGTAACCTTCAGCTCTGATACCACATGTAACACCCCACATCCGTTAGTGTCACTCACAAAGGGAATGCACTATGTTCTGTGGAGTATTTAGGGTAAAAGATGCAGATAAATTACAAGACAGACAGAAATTAAATAGCGGAAAATAAAACTTTGCTTTATTAATAAAATAGTTTGCACAACGATTTCTTTACAATATCAGAGTATCATCTGTCCGACAAAATAAAGAAGCATAAAACAACATTTATATTCCCCAATGTAGGAAGAGCCAGCCATAGCATATGAAAAGAGAATCCAAGCAAAACTTCGACAAATCTTCAAGCTGGGAAAGAGTGACAGTCCAACTTAACCTAAGCTATACCATTCCCTCCTTTACTACCTGGGGGGAAACGGAAGGAAAGAAGACGAAAGAAAAACAGAGTCAGACATAAAGCCTGAGTAAGTTCAGTTACTTCTAGCATGTGAACATGGAAAAACAAAACGACATGAATTAACTGAATACAAGATAACACCATGATGATAGGGTCAGCAAGATTAGATAAGATTAACATAAGATATGCTAAGACAAGATAAACTGGATATGCTCTAATACTTTCGTTGCTTCACTATTTCCTTGTTATACTGGTTTCTATATCTCTGCACCACCTAACTAGTGTCCCAACTAGTAACGATAACGTGATCCCAATCCCTGTAGTTTTCATTGCCTTCAGGCATACATTTATTATTTATTACCTAGATCTAATCTAGGATTTTCTATCAAGTGCTTTCTAGATTCAACTAGAGTTTACGCTATCTGTTGAACGCTTCTCGGATTCAGGGTTTATGCCACCTAGTCCAACTAGTGATTATGCTACCTGTCGAACGATGCCCCCAAGTCTAGGACACACTACCTAGAGTGGTATATGTTCCTATACTTCCCCACGCATGTATCGCGAATCGTTATCGCTTGTCTAGATGCACATGTCCTGTAATGTGCGGCCCGAGTACTGTGGCAGGGCAAATCAAGAAACACAAAACTCGGTCGGGAGCTTTTAGATATCTGCCGATGCAGATGCTAAGGTCTGTTTTTATTCCAGTGGCTATGGTCCCACTCGACCCCTCCCTCAACTAATGAAAGGCACACCTTGAAAAATGAGAACTATACGCCGGCCCCCTATGCCCCCTAACCTATGGCCATCCTCACCCATAACTAGATAGCAAGTATATGGTCTTTTGGAGTTCTCCGCCTTTCCGCTTCACGTATCTCGACTGACTCAAGATGGATGGTAGACGATGAGTTGCTATCACAGGGCTACCGGTTTCTCGCCGAATCACGCTGGTCCATCCTAGTCTTTAGGTTGCCATATTTTGCAACCAAGGCATACCCTTGGTTCTTCTAACGCAGACCTTAACCTCTGTGAGCCCAGGAGGATCATCTGCAGCCTCACAGAGGGATGCCAAGAGTACCCTCACATCCCCTCGAAGCCTCGGGCTTCGTAACCCAATTCGTTGGAGCCTTCTTTTTACTCAGACGGACATTCGCTCCTTCCTGTGTTATACTAAGAATTACTACTTAGTTTTGCAAACTAAGGTTTACCACTTAGTTTCCAGAATCGTTGTTTTCTTAACTAAGGTTTACTACTTATCTCTTTTTAACTAAGGTTTACTACTTAGTTCTCTTTCCCGTCAATTTGGATTGGTTAAGTGTCATTAGTCAATTCAAGCTAACTTAACCCTCTTCATTTATCCTGTTAAACTGGTTAAGTGTTATCAGTAATTCATGTTGACTTAACCCTACCACTAACTAAGTTATATTGGTTAAGTATTTCTTATTACTTAACCCTACCCGTTCATCCTGTATTGGTTAAGTGTTCCTTTTTAACTTAACCTTGCCCGTCTGTTTTAACTAACAT
>JASFAX010002715.1:0-44940 GCA_030737875.1 Allium sativum | reverse complement strand
TCCCAAAACATTCGCGCGGCAGCTCGCAACTATATATATTATGTCTTCCCGGATGTTTACGTGTAGGCTCCTAAAACTCTTCCCATCCCATCCAACGTTCACGTTTACTCACCCAGGTCCCCCACCTCATCCCTTGTCACAAACAAATTCCACTATCCCATTGGCGACACCATAAAAGCATGTCAACTCCTCCAAAACCTTTCTTTACTCCACCGTTCCTCGTTGAGTAACCTGCAGACCTTCCATTCCATGTAGATTCAAATATGCCATGTAACACGTGAGTCATGGTACCTGCTCACCATGGTTTTCAACGCCATCTCTTATGTTTCCAAACATTGAAACTCCTTTCCTTTTTTAAAACTTCCCATGCTTCATTACTCTCCTTGTCCACCTTGTTTTTGCCTCTGGACGCCATCGGAACTGACCTCGCTATCGACACAGTGGAACTCTCCCGCTCGCACCACCAGGAAAAACGACACCCTCCCTTCTACTTCACTGTGAACACCACCCATCGAAACTTACAAACCACCTTCCTTCCCTACTCCGCATGAAAAACACGCCCATATTCAGGAAGTAATCACAGTACTATCCTTCATTCTTCATACCATTTCCGCATTTTACTTCTGTCCTTCGCATTTTACAGTACCCCAAAAGCACTTCCATTTATCCGTTCAACCGCACCATAATTTCAGCCCTCTCCCTCCCAATCGAGACCATCACCACTTAAAAACTGTAGAATGCCTCTCCTGTGTATTTAATATACACACATCTCCCACACGAACTTATTCTTCATTCAGCAAAAGTAAATCATAGGGTGGAAGGAGTTAAGCTTTAGCCCGCTTGTGAAGACTACGGTCACTTGAAAGGCTGCAGCGCCCTAAGTGTTTATCCCAGAAGAGAAGCATGTTTTAATGATATCGTTTATATCTAAAAATTATGGACTTTAGTTGGGAAATCTAATTCGTTAAGCTTTGTAAGGCCATAAGAAACTCATGGCTTTGATTATGTATTTGGGAATCTGAACGATAGTTGGCTGAAGGTGTATTTATAGAGTTTATATCCTTGGTTGTTAAAGTAAAGTTACCCAGTACCTTGGGAAAGTGCCTCCTCATTTACTGGCGTAGGTGTATGGATACATAGGTTAGAATAGGATTACTTGCTTTAGTCTAATGCAATAGGATATGCTTACTATATAGGGAATGGTGTGCTTTAAATTTGCAGATGTTCTCAATTGGAAGGTAGCTAATATATATTTTCTGCTTTTAATTCCTTCGAACCTAAGGTATATGTATAACGATATATATGTATAAACACTGTCGCTCACACTTCAGGGTCTCCATTCTCTTATATGGTCTGCAAGCAAAAATACATACGATACCTCCCGACTAAGTTAAGTATAAATTTATATATTTATTTATGTATATATATATATATATATATATATAACATAAATGTTGTACCAGTTTCAAAGAATTTCATTTATTTTCCGACAACTATGGACAAAAATAAAAATATGGCCGTGACAAACAAGGTGCCCCGATCTCAAAAATATAATAATATCGGTAGGTTGACTCATATTTTGAAACCCTATAATATCGATATAGGGTGCAAAATGCTCCAAATAAAAAGTTGCATATTTAATTATTTAAAAATTACAGTAAAATTCTAAAAATTAAATTATCACTATGTTTCAAAAGAATCTTGTCCCAATTCGAATCCGATATTTAAATAACCGTTATGGCCATAAACGAATATGCCGTTGCTTTTCTGAATATTTAATTTGGACATAACTTCCCATTTATAATACGAAATCTTGGTTTTTTCACTTCCATTAGAAAGATACAGTTTAACGAATTCCAACGTTTCTTGTTTCGAAGAAATCCAATTAATAACGGGTCATGTACACTCAGTTGAAGTTCAGAACGTTAAATTACGAACTGCCGCAATATTACGGGCTCGACTATATTTAATATATATTTTTATACGTTCAACTTCGTTTTATATAAATCCACTTATGTTACGAATTCAATATTTAAACTGATTTATTTATTGAAATACAAACCGTTAAAAATGTGGGATGTTACATATGTCCTATTCGATATAGTCAAACTGGATGTTAGAACATTCGAAAAAGGCATTTTGTCTTCATCGAAACAAGTCTGAACCGACCCGGATTTCCGCCTTTACACTTAGTCGATTTGGGAAATTGTCAAACTAGATGATCGTTGCCTTTCTTTAGTCGATCGAAAGAAGGTCGATCCGAACTTCATTGCTTTCCGGCTTTGCCAATTCGGAGGAGGGTCAAACCGGATTCCGACGAGAGTTTGAAGTTGCTTCCAAGTCAGGATTGCGTTGAACATGAATCTCTGTGCACTTGATGTCCTTATCAAAGGACAGGTCAATAGTTACAAGGCCTGCATAGGCATTGATCCTTTTAGTTAGCAAAAAAATTAATTTTAATATATATGATCAAATTTGAGTTAAAATCCAATAAATTACAGCCATTTTTATATAGCTGAATTCGGATTTTAGCACTTCCCTATTCCAAGTTTTTAGATTTAGAAAATTTCAAGTGGTGTAAGTAAAAGTTTTGGCATAAATATTTCAATAAATTGTAAAATATACCAAAGTTTTACAGCAATAGTTAAAATATACCAAACTTCGTATAATTATTTACTGTGGAGAACTATATAAGCAACTGAAAAATAGAACAAAATAAAGCAAATAAGAAGAATGGCCCATAAGTGATATTATACCTACATCATCAAGGAATGCATATGTCACTAAAGGATGTAATGTGATGAATAATGACAAAGAATTCACAACCCTTTGTTTGAAATGCTAATCAACTATATCATGTTGAATGGGAAAGAAAATAAAATTTTACCTCAAAAAAGTCTTCTTTGGGTGCCACAGTCTCCAAGACCAAGTATAATAGGTAGATCCACGTATTTAAAATATAAAAGGCTAGTTTCTTTGAATCATCTTAATTCATGAGACCAATCACGGTAATTGCACTATGAAAGAACTTCGACTACTAATTTCTTGGCTAACCACTGCTTTTGGACAATAGTTGTGTGGGAAAATAACATGAAAATAACAACTAATGATGAAACAACATGTAAAACGTTAAAGCTTTTTTCCTTTGATGAAACTATGAGTCGAGAGATGCATAAATGGAATCATTTAACATTGGTATAGCAACTGACATAGCTAAAGGTAACATGACTAATTTTGATATATAATGTTATGGCATCATAAGATGTTAACTCGGTACTCCAACAAATCTATTTGTTTAGTATGTGGTTAAACTAGATAGTGGCCTTAAATTACTAATGAAGTAAACTCCTGGGAAGCATCAATCAACGAATTTTTCTATTTTTTGGTAATGTGAACATCACATTTATCATTTCTTTTTACATGAATATATTCAACACTTTATATGAAATGTCATTTTATCTAAACAAATCAATATGTAACATCAAGATAAAGAGTTAATACTATACTTTAATCAAGATTAACTTTGTATTCCACTCTTATTTAGACCAAAGGAAAATATGCCCAACATCGATGAATATAAAACATAAAACCAGAAAACTAAGGGCTTATGATGATGTACTTTTCTTTCCATCCCTATTAAGCATTTATGTGGTCTTCTTCATGTAGGACTCAGTCAAGGTAATTTCAAATGTTCCTCGATCGGCATCGATCATAGCCTCGACAATCAAAATAAAATACTTATAGATCGAGCATTGAACATTGTCATTTTCAACCCCTATTTCTATATAAAACTCAGATGCTAGCTCGAAGGATTGTGGACAAAAAAATTATTATTTTCCCTTGCTAAACTCCAGCCAATATTCCATGAGTTGCTTGCAAACTAACTTAACTCCTGATTGCTAGTGGAAGCTTTTCCAAAGAATAATTCAGTACTAAGGTCCTTCATTTTTGCATGGGCACGTCTTTGCGTACTTTAAAATTACTTATTCATAATTTGGACTTTAGTGAAGGAGAGCAGTGAGGCTGGGTAAGATTGTTACTTCAGGCAATGGCATTTCCTTGTTTGGGATGTACATTTTAATGATCACGCTCATCTAGGATAACAAAGTTTGGTCTTAAATTCTAACATATACATCAACCGAAGGGTTACAGATTTTGAAGGAAACATTACAAAATGTATAGTAAAAAATCGATTTTATTTTAAAGGACAAAACTTGTATACTGTGGATGTAATAAACCTCTCAACGCATACTCAAGTATAAAGACACGATATTATATGTTGTCACCATTATCAAGGATGGAACATGTGGCATTTTTTTTCATTTGTTAGTTCCTTCAATGTTGAGCCATGTTAGGGAAGTGGTTTCAAACTATAATTTTCTTAAAAACAATCACAAACAAGCAAAAGAATAATCAAATATATAATATAATTATATAGATGCCATAACATTCGTGATAAGTAACTATCCTAAGAATCCAACATGCAATTAAATATTGAATGCATTAAGAAACCAAGTCATTTTAATATTATTTAGAATCGGTTTTTCATTTATCATGTACAATTCATAGTTATCCTATTTAAAATTTAATTTTTCTCTTCAATAATAGCAAGAGAACTAATAATAAACAAACAAAAGACACATCAATGAACTTCTCCAAAACCAAAGTTTATTGATCCCTGAATTTACCTAGTAATTTCAAAGCATATATTTCAAATAAGGGGACAAATAACAATATATATATATATATATATATATATATATCTGTGTGTGTGTGTGTATGTATGTATATGTGTATATATATATATATATGTATGTATGGGATAGGATCATAGAGCCCCCCTGAATTTCAGCCCTCCATTTGCACCTGAACCACAGCCACTTATTTATATTAAAAAATGTGAGTGGGAAGGGAGAGAATGAGCAGGAGAGAAAACGTGAAATACTTGGTTGTGGTTGAGGGGCTTTTGGGGTGCTGCACTGTTTGGGGTGCTCTCGAACCTCTCTTTATATATATATATATATATATATATATATTGAAAATTGGTACTCTTTATTGCCAATACAAAAAAACCCTCCTTTATATGCCTCGCTAAAACCCTATAATCCCCATATCCTAAATGGGTGCCTTACAGGGAAAAAGAGCACATATAAATTTGGTGTGCAAACTTCTGTATATCATATAAGAAATGAAATACAATCAAAAGAAAAATTAAAGAACAAAACAATAATCCCACTACACACTAGGCCCATGAAACCCACTATCCAGAAGCAACTAGCATCACAGCCATCTTCATCACATCACATCTTCAACTCTTATCAACTAATTCAATTCCCCACCTTCTCAAAACCTCTTCATTCTCCACTGATCTACTCGTTACTCCAATTACCCTTCACCAAATATACTATCTCTCTTTCAATTATCCTTAGTTTAATCTCCTTACTCATAAAATGGCAATTGAATTGTTTTGCATTCCTCTCCAACCATATGTGATAAACTGCACATTCATAGATGCACAAGCTATGTCTATGGCTCGATTCTTGCCTTAAAAACACCGCATTAACAAATCTGCTTCTTCTTCTATAGATCCAACATCATTTGATACCAAATCAAGCTTCTCCTTCAAAGATCTCCAAATGAAATTAGAGTATTCACATTCAAAACACTACAAGAAAAATACCCTATTGCAACTAGCTATTTGCAACAGGCGACACATGACCGTTGCAGTAAACAATTTTTAGCAACAGACCTATCATAGCAGTTGCAATAGATGAGATTTAGCAACAGGCCTTTTCTTTCTGTTGCGAAAAGGATATTTTTAGCAACTGTGCTTCCCTTCCTGTTGCGAAAGTGTACTTTTCGCAACTGTGCTTTCACAATAGTTGCAACAAATAAATAAAAAAAATTTAAATAATAATAATAAACTAATGGATAAAAATTAATAATTAATTTGAAATATGAATATGTATAAATAATAAATGAATTAATAACACTACAAGAAAAATATTTAATGATTTATATAAGCAATATTAATAATTAAGAAGCAACAGTTACTATTTTATATTTACTATTTAATTGTAATAGTTGATAGTTATATTAAATACTTAATATTTTAAATGTTATAATTAATAATTACTAAATAATAAATGCATTTTCATGTTTTTACAGATTTATAATTGTGTTTTTCAACTAGCAACGAACTTTATAATTTTATATGACAGTGTTATAAGTTATTTATAAGCTCCAAACTCAGTCTTTGGACTTTTTTTAAAAATAATTTTATAATTTTACAATAAATGATTTTTAATAGCTCATATTTTTTAACAATTGCTGTAAAGCATTTTAAACAAGCGTTATACGAGGTCAGTTGCAACAAGGACATAAAATTTTCATCTTCCCGCTTTTAATTTTGGTCTAACCGCCCTTACCAGTGGAAAACTTCTCAAAGTTCCGCCTAAAGTAACCTGCAACAAACACCGCACTGAAATCCCAAATCAACAAACCCTAAATCTAATTACAATTCAAACAAAACTCAATCACACGTTAATGGAAGCTAGCTAGATCTGATATTTCTCTTCGTTTATTTTGTCGTTGTCACTCTTACCTTTCCACTGCTCATCCACACCTGCCTCCTCCGTCTCCTCCTCTCATTCGTCCATCGCCGCTTTTCCTTCTTACGCTTGTCCTAAATCTAACCACTTTTCCCCTATTCCAAGCTCTGAACGCTCTTTCCTCCTTCCACTCAATCTGTTTTTCCTTTGTCTCCGAATCTAAGCACATACCTAATTTTCCAAGAAAGAGTAATAGATGAATATGGAGACCAAAATAAGTGATTCGTTTTCCTCTCTTCTTCAACCCAGTGTGCGCCACCAACACCGCACCTGCTCCGGCACTTTCTAGGCAGCGCCTGACAGCGAGAAGGCGTTTGAAGCGTTTAAGCAAACATGCGATTTAATCTTTACAGGTAACCAGTGTTATTCATCGTTCCATTCGAATCTATTTCATTTTCTGTTCCGATTGGAAAATATATTTTCCTATGTTTTCTTTAAAACTGAAATTCAGCCGTGTGGGTTTTTGTCAAGCAATGGATTTATATGTTTCTTTGCATCAAAATACAATGTTTAGTGCACTGCTTTTTGGCTTAGTACTTGCAATTTAATTATTATTATATTATTTTACTTTATTTCTCACCAAACCAGCAATTGAAGCTGTGGATTTTTGTTTGATAAATAAGTCTAAAGTGATGAATAGACAAAGGGATATCAGTTTTAGGTACCTTGGTAATATTGGTATGCACACGGTTAAATTTTGTTTAAGTAATTTAACTTCGTATAAGTTGGAATATAAGAATAGAGGGTGGGTTGTTTGCAATTATGAACATCCGGCTATTCACCTAGTTTTGTACGAATACAAATATTAATGAATAAAAACAGAAATTCCAACTACAGACTTGATTTAGTTTCTTTGATGATGCTCTGATTCAAGAGGAGCATTTTTTAGTGAATAAGATTCCACCGTGGGTAACTGATTTGTACAGAAAATTTTATTGAGTCTAAACATCACTTTTTATTGGGATTGGCAAAATAAAAATGGGAAGTATTGTTTACTGAAAAAAACCTTATGATATTACCAAGTAATAATGCATCATTCAAGTTAGAACTCTATATTTTGTTGCTGTGAATTTAGTACTGGTAAGGAAAGAATTTGGGAAGATTTATGCTTTGAAATCAATCCCATATTGAACCCATGTTAATTAAGATTAAAAACCCAGTAGAAAAAGCATAAGTTTTGGTTTAAGCCTACAGCCATAATTGATGTCAAAGTTTGTATACATTGGAATAAAGGTTGGCATATGGATAAAGGTAGCCAGTCACATGCTTAATACACATATTTGTATATATGTTGCCTTGTATTTGTAATGGTCCTAGTAGAAAGAAATGCTCTGTTTCCTTATTTGTCAGACTGGCCATATTTATGCTTGAACCCATGACCGTCCCTTTACTTTATATTTGTTGATTATATACCTTGTTGTTGGTTGAGAATAAGTATTTAAGACCTGAAGTATGTTGCCCCTATATGTTTAGACCTGAAGTATACCATAAGTTGGCTTACTATGTCAAAGTGTCTTGTCTCAGTTTCCCACCATGTGCGGAAATTAATCCTCTAAAGAAAACATAGTTTGTAGCTTTTATATAAGAAGCATCAAACATGTTTTGGCAGGCTCAAATAAATAGGTATTAAAGCCGTCGGCACCAATAGAAATATTAGAGTTAAGACTGAAAGGGCATTTTGAATTTCTGTATCGGTGACATTGGAAATGAGAGATAGTAATTCAACATTAATGGTAGAAGGAATGCCAGTTTCGAGCTTTGTTTTCGTCTAGTCATTTGAAGTGGTAATACAGTCATAGAAGTAGGAAATGCATGCATGTTACTAAGTCTTAAATGAATCTTACGTAGCAGCCTTACCATTGTAGTCTTCTTCTTTAACCATAATTTAGGACTTACATGGAATCATTTTGCATAAATTTTGCAGCTTTTTCTAGTTGGAACCATAATTCTGGCCCTGCATGACACAAGCGATGTGTTTACGGAATTAGCTAAAACCTGCAAGTACTCTGAAAAAGAAATGGCAACAAGCATTAGCTTTTGCATTTTTGCAATAACATGGCAGTCGGAACATCTAATATTTTTTCCATTTTGGATCATCACAATTGTCAGATTTTCCTTTTTTTCTTCTCAAACACAATGTATATACCCTTTCATTAGTTTTCTTCATACTCTCAACTGATTATTGTTTTAAATGTGCGTGTGTTCAGCATGGAAATTCTGGAACCACTGAAGACACATTGTAGCCATCCATATACCTTGTACCGTATACTCAACTCAATGCTTCTGATGCTACTTACCTGCCATGTATAATGGTGGAAGCTCAAATGTAAGATGATCTTTAGGCCGTTACACAGTAAGAGAAAGGTGGGAGAAGATATTCGTTCAGGTTAGATTAGTTGCTTGCATGTTTCTTTTTCTTGTCTCAGGCTTTCTTGTCTCAGTGGATACTTAAAATCTGATTCTTATATGCCACCGACAATAAAATGATGGATATTGTTCTCAAGCTTTCTTGTCTCAATGGATTCTTATATGACTTTGCAAAGCTGCTATCTTTTTAATTCACTTTTTTCTTTATAATATGTTGGTTCATGTTTTCATTGTTTGCGTTAAAATTAGAAGTTTAATGTGTATTATATTGCTTTTGGAAGGTATGGGTTAACGTAGCCGTGGATCCTGAAGCTTTTCTACTAAGGTCTACTTCGGAGATGTACACCATTCAAGAGGCCATTGGAACAACCTGGCGTGGTACAAAGACTTCGTTTCACTACAGTAGTATGTGTTGTTTAGTTTTCCGGTGTTATCTTGTACTATATTTTGGAATTGTTGGTACGATATGCATTTATATTATGTATGGATCACGTTTGTTTCTATGCTAAACTTTGAATGTAACTTTGTTGCAATTGTTTGTATTATTAAAAATTTGTTGAAATAAAATTTTTATTTGTTTATTTCATTCTATGGCATACACTTACTAAAACGAATACATTTAATATGTAGCATCTATAAGTTGAATTTAAACCTGATTTTTTTATAGATTTATAAATCTGTTGCAACGGGCATATACTGTTGCAAAAGGTTATGTTGCAATAGTAAAAGACTGTTGCAAAAGGTTATGTTGCAACAGTAAAAGACTGTTGCAAAAAAGTCTACTGCAACATCTTATTGCAACAGGCGGACAATGTTGTAACACCCTACGTCCATTGATGTCACTCACAAAGGGAATGCATTAACTTCTATGGAGCGTTTTAAGTGTGTATTGAACAGAAACTTAACAACAAGACAGATATAAACAGTACTTAAAAATTAAAAAAATTATTCATTCTAGCGGTAAACACATAGGTTTGATTACATCATCAAAAACCAGAGTCAAATTAAATAATATCCATCTTGACTAAATCAGAGTACATAAATTGAAAGACATAACCCAAACACAAAATAGCCATAAATAAGATAGGCTGAACTTTTACTTCAGTGATCCAAGCAACTTCTAAAAGCAAGAGATACAGCTGTCCAAAATCAAGCACCACTGGTGCTAGTTCCACCCTGAGCACCTGGGGGAAAAAGGAAGAAAAGAGGTGGAAACAAAGGGGGTCAGACATAAAGTCTTGCGAGTGCGATAACTTTAACAATATAATTACCAAAATAACTAGGCTAAGGCATAAGTTGGAAAATAAGGAAATGACTGTGAACAATTGGGTATGGCAGAGCAAACTAAAGGAAACAAGATGAACAAAGATAACGTTAAAGGCGCACCTAGTCGCTATGAGATAATTACTACACTGCACCACACCAAACACCTAAAAGTTGATCCTGCCTACAAGACTTTAATAATGATAATGATAGTTTCGTGTACCCCTATTTGCCTTCATAGGTGCCGCCTTCCCCTATCTCCACTAGGTATACCCACTACCCCTATGCGATCGGTTCCCTAACTTGTAGATACCTGTGCTGGCCCCACAGTGGGGTGTATCACTCCCCAAAGTGGCAACCTGATACCACCAACAATGCACCGCTTATACCTACACGATACAACAACGTCTTACCTACAAGCCTGGGCCCACACATGCACATGAACCCGTTGGACTTGCGTTGCCACCGCTAACCCGTTTTGGCCTCTTATAGTCAAGCCCAGTATGCGTGTCCCGTCCTCGACTTGGGTTGAGCCCACAAAGATACTTATGGGTTACTGGTTGAAATTCCCCCCTCCTCATTACTTGACACAAGCTATCCACCTAAGCTTGGTCCCCTCTAGTACATCCCACTTAACCCTCTTCTTGTTCATGTTCACTTACATGTTTCAATTTTGGTTAAGTGTTTCTAATCGTATTTCACAAGCCACCCACTTAACCCCCATGTCCCACCACATGTTTATCTGGTTAAGTGTTTCTTAATTTATTAACATCGTAACCTTGTAAAGACCTCCCACATTAGACTGGCATTTGTGGCAGCTAGATTTGTCGGGCGGGTCCGGGCAGTCTTACACCACAAACGAGCCTAACCTCGTGTCTTTACAACTGTTACGCATTTAATTTATGCCTAAGACCTCCCATATTAGACTGACATTTGTGGCATCTGGATTTGCCAGGCGGGTCCGGGCAGTCTTACACCACAAAAGAGCCTAACTCATGTCTTAGGTGATTAATTACACATAATTAATTATGCCCCAATTTGAATTAATTTCCCTATTCAAATTATCAATTAATTCCAAATTTAACTATGTCCATAATTGACTCAATTATGTCCATCTATTTATGGTATGCAAAATTATACCAATTATCATCATCAATTTATTTTATACCATTTAAGGCATTTATGCCAATTCTCAATATTAAATCTTTTTATATTATTCCATTGCCCTACGCTGTACGTTCGTTCGTTTAACGTAAGATATACGTTAGACTCGAATAGTCTAACATATGTAATAAAGAGAAAACATCACAACATACATATAAATAAAACTAGATCTGAACATAAGGGGTGAACTTGCATGTGTGAATGAGGTTCTTCATCTAAAACTTGCATAGGCCAAAGTCACAAAATTGAATAAAACTACATATGTCATAGATCTAAATCTAAAGGTGTAAACTTTTTTAGGTAATAGTCACAAACTTGCATAAACAATGTATGTCATCGATCTAAATCTAAAGGTGTAAACTTGCATAGGCAATAACCACAAACTTACATTACATGATTTATACTCCAAACATATATATATATATATATATATATATATATACTTGCATATGTGATTTATGCAACATAACGATGGTGTAAACTTACATCTAAACATGTAAACTAGCATATAGAATTTTGTATACTAGCATATAACTCACACATGTCATAGCCTAACTTTAGATCCAATTTACACATAAAATAGATGCCGTGAAACATGTAAGGTTGTACATAATTTTCATTAACTTGCATATGGTTCAGATCTAAATTAACATTTAGACTTGCATACATGCATACATATGATTTAACATATGAATTAGTTCCAACAACATAACCAAACTAGCATATGAAACATCATTATGAATCATAGATTTACAACATAGATGATAGCATTACAGCTTCACAACATAGATAATAACATCATAGAATTTGCAACATAGATGATAACATCATAGATAATAACATACGGTCAATGATTCACAACATAACCATATAATCCAAATTATAACTCAATCCAATTAAATTGTTAATTATCTTATTAAAGAAATCGAACTCACAACTCAAAGAAGGTCTTGAGTTCTGAAATCTGAGTTCTGAAATTGATTTAGCTTTCCTTTGAAGAAGACAATTTGTTGCGGTTTAGATTAGAATTGAATTGATTAACTTTTCTTCCTCTCTAATTGGTGGCGGCCATTCTAGGTTGCAAGGTGACGGCATGGAGGCCATGATTCTAATTTTTATTTGATTTTAGGGTTTGAGTCTACATGTGTTTTTATAGAGTTTAGGATTAATTTAGGTCGTCCGATCAACCCAGAATTAACCCCAGCCATTCAGACCAGATCAGAAACCCTAATGACTCAGCATACAGTCATTAAAAGGTCACCAAAAAAATCTGCCCGGGGAGGGGGGGGGCAGGTCGACCCCCTGGTCGACCTGTGTGGGTAGGTCGACCCCCAGGTCTATCCGCTGGTCGACCTGGCCCTGGCGGGAAATTTTCCGCCTAGCCCAATCTGACTCTGAAATTTGAAATTTTGAAATCTGTTTAAATTTTAGTGAAACTTCTGATGGCCATAACTTCTTCATACGAAGTCCAATTCACGCAAACTCGGACTCTATCTCAAGCGGAATTCCGAGACGAACACAATGGCGCAACCCGTTTCCCTTAATTCTCACATTTGAGATTAGTCATTCTTTAATTTGAGAACATTAATATTGAAAATTACGAGGTGTTACATTCTCCCCACCTTAAAGGATTTCGCCCCCGAAATCTCCTAGTTAAGGAGAATGCATATCCTAACATCCAAACAACATCCAAACAACCATCTACTCAACCATCAAACACAGGCATCCATTGTTCTTATAAAATTCCTAATGTTGTATGAACATACGCAAGAAGTGTGTGTATATGTTCTTTATCTAATGCAAAATCAGGCGGTCTACTGATTCAGTTGACCTCCTTAATGCAAACCATGATAGTGCCATGCGTCCATTATGTATGCGAAAGTATCCTATTGATACATATTATTTCTACATGTGTACACAACCATTCACCAAAATGCAGCATCCATATGATAGTACAACCATTATAAATCCATTAACTTAAATATGTACACACATTTATATGCAATATGCAATATGCAATATGAAGTGACTGAGCCAATTTAGTGCCTAAAGTGTGTGTATATGTATCCACGAGCAACCACTAGCAACCACTTGCATCCACATGCATCCATCATACATAACATGTCTCAAACACATGTTTCAACCATAGGACTATCCTATCTAAAGGTCAAAGATACTAGCGAGAGGACATACTAAAGATAAAGCAAGTACAAGCGAAGCGATAAAGGAGAAATTAAAAGGACATACCCTCGAAAAGAAAAAGGTACAATGAACGCATTTTCTCTTCCGTCTCCCAAGTAGCGTTGCTCTCATCATCTCCCCATTGCACTTTGACTAGCTTGACCTCTCGATTCCTCAACTTCTTAATCTCCGACCCAAGAATGCACGTAAGAGCTCGTCGCATCATGCTCTATCTCCATCTCTTTAAGCAAGCTCGGCTCTACCACTTCCGCGGTCTCATGCAAGCACTTCCTCAAATGTGATACATGGAATACATCATGTACACCACTAAATCTCTCCGGCAACTCCACTCTATACGCCATCTGTCCAATCCTCTCCTTAATAGGAAACGACCCTATGAACCTTGGTGCTAACTTCCCAACGGACCCAAAGCGAACAACATTCCGTAAAGGAGACACCTTGACAAAGACCATGTCCCCAATATCAAACTCAAGATCTGTCCTCCTCTTGTCTGCATAAGATTTCTGCCTATCTTGCGCCGTCTTCATCCTCCTTCGAATCAAATCGATCTTTTCCGAAGTCTCTCCAATCATATCGGGCCCAAGCAAGATTTTATCCGTAGATTCCCACCAACATGTAGGCGAACGACTCGGCCGTCCATAAAGATCCTCGAACGGTGTCATGCCAATGCTAGACTGAAAGCTATTATTATATGTGAACTCCAACAACGGAAGGTGTTCCTCCCATATACCTCCGAAGTCTAAGACACACAACCTCAATAGGTCCTCTAGAATACGATTCACCCTCTCGGTCTGGCCGTCCGTCTGAGGATGATATGCGGTGCTCAAACATAACTGAGTCCCTACTGCCTCTTGCAAGCTCTTCCAAAACACGCTAGTAAAGATAGGATCGCAGTCGCTCACTATGATAGAAGGAACACCGTGCAAACGAACTATCTCTCGAATGTATACGGAGGCTAACCATGAAGCAGTCCTCTTACTCTTCACGGGAATGAAATGGGCGCTCTTAGTAAGTCTGTCTACCACGATCCAAATCCCCATATTACCCTTCCTCGATCTCGATAACCCATCAATAAAGTCCATCGAGACACTTTCCCACTTCCATTGTGGGACCTCCAATGGGTGAAGCAACCCACCGGGCTTCCTTTGCTCTGCTTTTACTTGTTGGCACACCAAGCATCTAGCGACAAACTCAGCCACATCCCTCTTCATATCGGCCCAAAAGTAAACTCGTCTCAGGTCCATGTACATCTTGTCACCGCTGAGATGGATGGTCATCTTCGAACGATATGCATCATCAATAATGGTCTTCCTCAAATTCTCGTCCCGTGGTACAAAAATCTATTGTCCCTACATAACTAACCCTTATAATCTAAGGTATACCTACTGAGATGGCTCGACGACTCCCCCCTTTTGAGCTTCTCTACTAACTCAACCAACTGTGGGTCATCTCGCTGTGCCTCACCAATCCATCCCAAAAGCGTAGGTCTGACCTCTAAGGATGCTAGCAAACCGGGTACAAAGTCAACGGAAGGTCTAAAGTCAAACGTAGAGATGAACTCTAAGCTTCGCCGCTCAACAAACAACGGACTCAAGGACAACCTTTTCCTACTTAAGGCGTTTGCCACCACGTTACCCTTGCCAGGGTATATGCTATCTCGAAATGTAGGACGCTAAAAATTCCATCCACCTTTGCTGCCTTAAGTTCAAGTCCTTTTGAGAGAACAAGTATTTTAGCGATTTGTGGTCAGTGAATGTAACAACCCGTATTTCTGATGACCTGTTATGACGTAAATCGAGGCAGAATTTAATTCTAAAATCAGAATCAAGGGAAACGGGCTATGCCATTGCGTTCGTCTCGGAAAAATACGCGAAATAGAGTCCGAGTTTTCGAAAATCGGAGTCCGTATGACCCGATTAAGGCCCAACGAAGTTTTCTGAAAATTACAAAGTAAAAACAGATTTCAAATTCAAATCTGAATTGGGAAATTTGGGGTTATTGGGCCAGGCGGGAAAAATCCCGCCAGAACACCCAAGTCGACAGCCCTGTCGACTTGGGAGTCGACTTGGTTGGACCCAAGTCGACAGCCCTGTCGACTTGACTGTCGACAGGGGGTGCTCGGCCAGTTTGGCTTGGTGCACCATTTTAGGGTTTGGCTGTGTTTTGGGGATGTTTTCTGGAAGCTTCCGAGATCTGATGGTCCTAATCTAACCTAGGGTTAATCTAATGGCCTAAAACACTTGCCTAATCTATAAATAAGACCCTAAGCTAGCCCTAAATCATCATTATTCATTCTAGCAACTAAACTATGGCAAAATCAATCCTCTCATGGCCTCCACTCTCTTCATAAAATTCCTAAACAAATTTTTATGAGATTTTCCATGCATACAAGTGTTTTTGGACTTGTATGATCATCATTAGCTTGCATTCAAGCCAAGTCTTTATATTTGCACCATAAAGAAAGAGTTTTGATCAATTTTGCTTGCATTTTTGGGGTTTAATTGGTTGCATAAGGGTCTTCTTACATTTGCTATACTCATTTGAGTCCGCATAAGCATTGTAAGCCCTATTCTACTTTCATACTTAAACTTTAAAGTTAAATGTATGATATGCGAGTTTATATGCAAGTTTACTATGATGTGTTATGCAAGTTCATCAAGTTATGTTATGCAAGTTTGATATGCAAGTTGTCTTATGATATGCAAGTTATGTTATGCAAGTTTGATATGCAAGTTGTCATATGATATGCAAGTTATGTTATGCAAGTTTATATGCAAGTATGTCATGTTGTAATATGCAAGTTTATATGCAAGTATGTCATGTTGTAATATGCAAGTTTATATGCAAGTATGTTATGCAAGTTTGGGTTGAACATTTTGTTCATGCTATCATGTTATGCATGCTTTTGAGGCCTAATGCAAGTATATGAACATATGTACATTTCATATGCCACCATGTTAAACTTGTGGCTTAACACTTTTATGTCGTGATTATGCCAAGTTCCCTCTTTCTATCCTTTATGCGCTATGGCGATATGTAAGCGATGGGATTGCGTTTGGGGTTGGGTAAACTTAAAAGACATAAAAACATAAGCTTGGGAATTTACCTATTAATTTAGGTCTACCCATTGGGAATTTACCTATTAAGTTAGGTCTACCCAATTGCTTGAAAACTTGTAATGTGTTTTGGAAACATGATGGACATGACACTTAGAAAATATAAGTGTGACCAACTCGAGGTTGGGTTGAGTTTGTAGCGTAAAACTACCCGGAACCGACCGGCTTAACTAGTTGCTACAAACAATAGGACCCAATGTGAGAAGTTGGTCATGTGGTACCTTGAACCCGAGGTTAGACCAAGTTGTGGTGTAAAGCTACCCGGAACCGACCGGCTTAACTAGTAACCGCAACAAAGTCTAATGTGAGAGGTTAAGGCACATTAATTAATTAATGCTACATGATAAGGTTAAGTAAAATTGAACTCGGTAATTTGACGGGGTTAAGTTAACCTACACTTAACCAATCTGAACTCGGTAATTTGACGGGGTTAAGTTAACCTACACTTAACCAATCTGAACTCGGTAATTTGACGGGGTTAAGTTAACCTACACTTAACCAATCTGAACTCGGTAATTTGACGGGGTTAAGTTAACCTACACTTAACCAATCTGAACTCGGTAATTTGACGGGGTTAAAATGAACTATACTTAACCAAATCAACTCAGTAATTTGATAAGGCTGAGAACCGATTTGATACCTGGTCTGGATAAACTAACTTGATTGATAAATTAAACGAACCTGTTTTGCGGATCTGTAGGACCCACACTAAGTTAGGCAAGTTTGTAAATCTGTTATCTGATCCGTTAGTCT
Source organism: Allium sativum (assembly GCA_030737875.1). Taxonomy (NCBI): domain Eukaryota; kingdom Viridiplantae; phylum Streptophyta; class Magnoliopsida; order Asparagales; family Amaryllidaceae; genus Allium; species Allium sativum. Next base: position 27,464 of record JASFAX010002715.1, on the reverse strand, counting down.
GAGAACTAATCGCCTGAACTTTGTATGTCTGAACTCTGTTAATAAGTTAATCTGAATCTGATAGTCTGGGGACACAAGGGGGAATACTTGTGTCATCTGTTGTTTAGGACCCATATTAGTCAGTAACCCTTTCTGGTATCAAAACTTTGACCCAACTGTAGGTAGGGTCCGGGCACGCTTACCGAACTAATTATAAGTGGTTCATTCTGATAATGGCGATGGGTGTTGATGGTGCGTTCCAACCGGGTCATGTGCGTGCATGGATCCCGGTCTGCCTCTGAGGATGTAAGACGCCGTGACATCTGTAAATATGCCTGTGCCAATTGGTTGCCACTTTAGGAAGTGATACACCCTATCGTAGGGCCGACACAGGGTATTTATGTATTAGGGAGCCGATCGCTTGGGTAGGATTTAGGGCACACTTAGCTCTGTCTGATTCTGTTGGTACCGTCTGTTTTGTTGGGTGGCAACACCCGTCTGTTTCTGCGTGGTACCGTTCTGTTAGGGTGGTAAAGGCCCATTATTGTTAGTATTCCGTTTCTGTACTTTATCCGCTGGGGTGGTAAAGGCCCATTATTGTTAGCATTCCGTTTCTGTACTCTATCTGTTATGATGGTAAAAGCCCATTTTTCCCAAACTCTATTTCTGTATGGACCATTCTGTTCCGTTCTGTTTCGATGTGAACATTGGGGTAACACATAATCCTGTTATACTAGAATTGGTACCAAGAAGTTGGATCTTGATTTGAGTCAAACACCTGATACTGGGCCAAGTTTAGGCCAAGGGATAAATTCTTGTTTATACATGACATGTTAGAATGCTGGTACACCTGTGGTGAAAAACTTCACCTTGATTATGTGATGACCCCTTTGAACTATCTGTTAGTTAATCATCATGCTAGTATGTTGTTATCCTTATGTTCATCCCTGCTGCTCATGCCAGTTAACTTTATCAGTTTACATTGATTGTAGTAGGGCTTACTCAGTCTTTTTGACGGACCTGTTTTCTTTCGCCTCTTTTCTTCCGTTCCCCCCCCCCAGGTTCTCAGGGAGGGAATATTGGAGCTTAGCTTGGATTTCTGATCACTTGCTTGTGGGATTTAGCTCATGTACGGTCTTGACATGAAGCTAGCTATGGTTATCACTTATTTTGGGGATAGTACTTATGTATGGCAGTTTTCAGTAATGTTGTTTTTATCTAGACTTGTGTATTTGGAAAGTTAACATTATATTGTACCAGACTTGTTTTGAAATGGTTCAAAATCTTCCGCTGTTTTATCTATGTTATTTACTCCGTTTACATATATACATATGTTCTTGTTCTGCCTTGATATATCATTATGCATGTTTACCTGATTCAAACGCCCCTCCAAAGTCAGAGTGCTTGCAAGAGCCACCCTGGCGGAGGCGGGGTGTTACAGTGAACAATTCGAATTTCTCGCCAAGAAGATAATGGCGCCTAGACTTAAGCACGAAAATAATAGCGGCCAACTCTAGGTCATGTGTAGGGCAATTTCTCTCATGCACTCTCAACTATCTTCCTCCATAGGCTATTACCCTTCCCTCTTGCATTAAGACTGCGCCTAGTCCTGTCCTATAAGCATCGGTATAAATGGTAAATGGCTTACTTCCATCTAGCAACACTAAGACTGAGGCTGTGGTCAAAGCTCTCTTTAAACGTTGGAACGCATCATCACAATCTATGTCCCATGTGAAGACTAAGTTCTTCTTCGTCAAGCGTGTTAATGGGGCTGATATTTTTGCGAAGTCTTTGATAAGCTTCCTATAGTAGCCAGCCAACCCTAAGAAACTCCTCACCTCGGTAGCATTTTTAGGGACATTCCAATCTTGGATGACCACTACCTTCGCAGGATCCACATCTATCCCTTCTTTGGAAACCACGTGCCCTAAGAATTGCAATTCCTTCCTCCAAAAGTGACATTTAGAAAATTTAGCTTTAAGGCTATGCGCTCGAAGGGTCTCCAACATTTCCCTAAGATGTAGGGCATGCTCTTCCTCACTCTTAGAAAAGAACAAGATGTCAACCACAAAGACTACCACGAATTTATTAAGGTACTCCCTAAACACCCTACTCATCAAGTCAACAAAGTATGCGGGGGCGTTTGTCAAACCAAAGGGCATCACAAGCCACTCGAAGAAGCCATCCGGAGTCCTAAAGGCAGTCTTGTCTATGCTATCCTCAGCCACTCTCAACTGATGGAAACCTGTGGCTAAGTCCAACTGCGAAAACACTGAGGCGCCAACTAACTGATCGAAGAGATCGTCAGTCCCCGACAGTGGGTGCCCATTCTTCTTAGTAAGCTTATTAAGTTCTCTATAGTCTACACAAAGTCTAAGGGACCCATCCGCCTTCATGGCAAATACTACTGGAGCACCCCACTCCGATATACTACATCTTATGAACCCCTTCTCAAGCAATTCTTTCATTTGCTTACTGAGTTCTCTTCTCTCTCTTGGATCCATGTGGCGCACTGGCAATGCAACTGGCTTTGCATTATCTACTAGATATATTCGAAAGTCTATCTCATGTTTTGGGGGTACACCCCTCGGCTCATCGAAGACATCAACATATTCACGGACTATACGAACAGAATGTAAATCATCATTGGATGCGTCAAGGGATTCTAGGTAGCTAAGCATTACTGGACCTCTAGGGTCGCAAGAAATATCAAGGGTCTTTCCACAACGAGTCAACAACCTAACTACCCTTCTTTCACAATCTAAGATGGCCCCGTATCTAGTTAGCCAATCCATACATAGAATCAAGCCGTAGCCCATGAAGCCAAGAACAAAGGCGTTGCATTCAAACCAACGCCCAAGATAAACACTCTCAAATCCCGACAGATCATAGAAAGATGAGCCGAAGCACCAATAGGATTTGAGACTACTAAGGGATCTGTAACTAAACTAGTATTTAGGTGCAGTGTTTCAACTAATGATGTAGAGATAAATGAATGTGATGCGCCGGAATCGAATAAAGTACGGACAGGATGATCAAACAGAAAAACAACTTTCAAGGAAATCGTTCTACCTCGTTCTTGCAACGGTGGGACCACGCGAGCCTGAACTTGCCCCCTTGCCTACCCTAGTACCATAAGAGCCTGCACCTGTCCTCTCGAGGTAGTCCCTGCCCTCTGCCCTTTCCTTGGGCAGTCCTTAATCAGATGTCCCGCTTCGCCACAGTGGAAACAACCAATCTTCTTTTTCTTCCTACAATCTTTGCTTAGATGGCCTGGTGTCCCACAGTTAAAGCATCTTTTCTTTCCCTTACCATTGTTGCCTTTACCACCTTTCTTGTTCTATTGTTGCTGCTGCGGTTTCTTTTGATCCCCTTTCTTCTCGGGTGCCTTATTAGCATTGGCGCCCTACTCTTCTTCATGCATAAGCGCCATGTCAACTAGTCTCCCAAAGGTAGCCCCCATGGGGATGTGGGTCATAGCTAACCCATGAAGCGGCTCGTTCAAACCCTTAACAAATCTCAGGGCTTTCTTTTCTGGTGTATTCACCAAGTCCAAGCCAAATCTCGCCAATTGATTGAATTTGTTGACGTATTCTTTCACTGATAGATTCCCTTGCTTCAATGCCAAAAATCTTTCCATATATAAATTCTCTTCAGCCCGTGAGAGAAACTTTACCTCAAACCTACGCCTGAAATCTGGCCATGTATCAACTGGACACTCTCCGTTAGTGACCTCCCACCAAAACGAGGCCTCATCCTTCATTAGCCAGACATCTAACTTGACCTTTCTTCCATCTTCCACTTCAAAGATCCCAAACAATTCTTCTACCTCCTTTAGCCAATTTCGAGCTTCAACAAATGTCTTCGTCCCGTGAAAAGATTTTCCACCCATTGCCCAAAAGTCCTTACATATCTTTGCAAAAATATCGACATGAGGAGGAGGAGGAGGAGGAGGAGCATTTGCTGGACCTGCGGTGGTGGCCCTAGTCTCCAAATACCTCCTAAACCATCCTGGTATCGGTATCCCCTCGGGTATCTCGGGAATTCCAGACATGCTGAAACGAAAAAGGAAAGATTCAATACAAAAGAACAAAAGGAAAGATATATGGCTCTTGGGGTTATGCTTTCTAAAATAAGCTTTTCTCTTGAAAATACTTTCCTTAAAACATACTTTTGAAGGTACTTCTTTATAAAAGTGTTTTTGAAAAACAGTTTTTCAAAATTCGTATATGTTCTGGTAACCTTCAGCTCTGATACCGCGTGTAACACCCCCACGTCCATTAATGTCACTCACAAAGGGAATCTATGGAGCGTTTTAAGTGTGTATAGAACAGAAAATTAACAACAAGACAGATATAAACAGTACTTAAAAATTAAAAAATTTATTCATTACAGCGGTAAACACATAGATTTGATTACATCATCAAAAACCAGAGTCAAAGTACATAATATCCATCTTGACTAAATCAGAGTACATAAATTGAAAGACATAACCCCAACACAAAATAGCCATAAATAAGATAGGCTGAAATTTTACTTCAGCGATCCAAGCAATTTCTAAAAGCAAGAGATACAGTTGTCCAAAATCAAGCCCCACTGGTGCTAGTTCCACCCTGAGCACCTGGGGGGGAAAGGAAGAAAAGAGGTGGAAACAAAGGGGGTCAGACATAAAGTCTGGCGAGTGCGATAACTTTAACAATATAATTACCAAAATAACTAGGCTAAGGCATAAGTTGGAAAATACAGAAATGACTGTGAACAATTGGGTATGGCAGAGCAAACTAAAGGAAATAAGATGAACAAAGATAACGTTAAAGGCGCACTTAGTCGTTATGAGATAATTACTACACTACACCACACCAAACACCCAAAAAGTTGATCTCCCCTACAAGACTTTAATAATGATAATGGTAGTTTCGTGTACCCCTAGTTGCCTTCATAGGTGCCGCCTGCTCCTATCTCCACTAGGTATACCCACAACCCCCATGCGATCGGCTCCCTAACTCGTAGATACCCGTGCTGGCCCCACAGTGGGGTGTATCACTCCCCAAATTGGCAACCCGATACCGCCAACAATGCACGGCTCATACCTACACAATGCAATAACGTCTTACCTACTAGTCCGGGCCCACACACGCACATGAACCCATTGGACTTGCGTTGTCACCGCAAACCCGTTTTGGCCTCTTATAGTCAAGCCCAGTATATGTGTCCCATCCTCGACTTGGGTCGAGCCCACAAAGATACTTATGGGTTACTGGTTAAAATGGGCCCCCCTTACTTGACACAAGCTATCCACCTAAGCTTGGTCCCCTCTAGTACATCCCACTTAACCCTCTTCTTGTTCATCTTCACTTACATGTTACAATTTTGGTTAAGTGTTTCTAATCGTATTTCACAAGCCACCCAATGCACCCACTTAACCCCCATGTCCCACCACATGTTTATCTGGTTAAGTGTTTCTTAATTTATTAACACCGTAACCTTGTAAAGACCTCCCACATTAGACTAGCATTTGTGGCAGCTGGATTTGCCGGGCGGGTCCGGACAGTCTTACACCACAAACGAGCCTAACCTCGTGTCTTTACAACTGTTACGCATTTAATTTATGCCTAAGACCTCCCACATTAGACTGACATTTGTGGCAGCTGGATTTGTCAGGCGGGTCCGGGCAGTCTTACACCACAAAAGAGCCTAACCTCGTGCCTTAGGCGATTAATTACACATAATTAATTACCCCCCAAATTGAATTAATTTCCCTATTCAAATTATCAATTAATTCCAAATTTAACTATGTCCATAATTGACTCAATTATGTTCATCTATTTATGGTATGCAAAATTATACCGATTATCATCATCAATTTATTTTATGCCATTTAAGGCATTTATGCCAATTCTCAATATTAAATCTTTTAATATTATCCCATTGCCCCACGTTGTACGTTCGTTCGTTTAACGTAAGATATACATTAGACTCGAATAGTCTAACTTATGGAATAAAGAGAAAACATCACAACATACATATAAATAAAACTAGATCTGAACATAAGGGGTGAACTTGCATGTGTGAATGAGGTTCTTCATCTAAAACTTGCATAGGCCAAAGTCACAAACTTGCATAAAACTACATATGTCATAGATCTAAATCTAAAGGTGTAAACTTTTTTAGGTAATAGTCACAAACTTGCATAAACAATGTATGTCATAGATCTAAATCTAAAGGTGTAAACTTGCATAGGCAATAACCACAAACTTACATTACATGATTTATACTCCAAACACACACACACACACACACACACACACACACACACACACACATATATATATATATATATATATATATATATACTTGCATATGTGATTTATGCAACATAACTATGGTGTAAACTTACATCTAAACATGTAAACTAGCATATAGAATTTTGTATACTAGCATATAACTCACACATGTCATAGCCTAACTTTAGATCCAATTTACACATAAAATTGATGTCGTGAAACATGTAAGGTTGTACATAATTTTCATTAACTTGCATATGGTTCAGATCTAAATTAACATCTAGACTTGCATACATACATACATATGAATTAGTTCCAACAACATAACCAAACTTGCATATGAAACATCATTATGAATCATAGATTTACAACATAGATGATAGCATCACAGCTTCACAACATAGATAATAACATCATAGAATTTTCAACATAGATGATAACATCATAGAATTTACATCATAGATAATAACATACGGTCAATGATTCACAACATAACCATATAATCCAAATTATAACTCAATCCAATTAAATTGTTAATTATCTTATTAAAGAAATCGAAATCACAACTCAAAGAAGGTCTTGAGTTCTGAAATCTGAGTTCTGAAATTGATTTAGCTTTCCTTTAAAGAAGACAATTTTTGCGGTTTAGATTAGAATTGAATTGATTAGCTTTTCTTCCTCTCTAATTGGTGGCGGCTATTCTAGGTTGCAAGGTGACGGCATGGAGGCCATGATTATAATTTTTATTTGATTTTAGGGTTTGAGTCTACATATGTTTTTATAGAGTTTAGGATTAATTTAGGTCGTCCGATCAACCTAGAATTAACCCCAGCCATTCAGACCAGATCAGAAACCCTAATGACTCAGCATACAGTCATTAAAAGGTCACCAAACAAATCTGCCCGGGGGGGGGGGGGTGGCAGGTCGACCCCTTGGTCGACCTGTGTGGGTAGGTCTACCCTCTGGTCGACTGGCCCTGACGGAAAATTTCCCGCCCAGCCCAATCTGACTCTGAAATTCGAATTTTTGAAATCTGTTTAAATTTTAGTGAAACTTTCGATGGCCATAACTTCTTCATACGAAGCCCAATTCACGCAAACTCGGACTCAATCTCAACCAGAATTCCGAGACGAACACAATGGCGCAACCCGTTTCCCTTAATTCTCACATCTGAGATTAGTTATTCTTTAATTTTAGAACATTAATATTGAAAATTACGGGGTGTTACAAATGTTGCGAACTTTTTGCAACTTCGGCTATACCAACAGGCGCAGGTCTGTTGCAATTGGTCTACTGCAACAGATATTGCCCGTTGCTAAAAGTGTTTTTTGTTGTAGTGAAAAATAAATGTCTTACTGATTCCTCTTGCACCCCACATAACAAACACCTGCTTTCTTTTACCACACCATACCTGAATAATCTGTCCTTTGTATTCAGTCTTTCCACAGCTGCTAAATATGTTACAAAGGACATCCTTTTTGGAATTCTTAACATGCTATATAACCTTATATACTTGCTAAACAGGTTGTTTTACTCTTACTTTTCCCCAAGCATTATGAAATGAGAAAACATCACCTTCACCCCATGCATATACATCTTGTTAGCCCCTTTAGTTTAACTTCACACTTTCCACTTCAAGCTGCACTTCTCTCGTGGCAGGGTGTAATCTGCTATCAACCCTTCCTTCGCAGATAATAGAGGAAACTAGTTCTTCTTTTCTACCCAAAGCTTGAAATCTAGAGATCCCTATTAAATCCACTAAACATTTGCCATTGATCCATGGCTTGAACCATAAAAATGTATTGAGCCTAAACAAAGCACTTTCCTGAAAAGCTGTTTACCATTCGTTCTCAGCCTCAAAATAGATTTCCATGTGCAAGAGGAATTGTTGTCTGCTTTCATATGCCAAAATAACTTGTTATTACAATATTTGGCATTCATCCACTGGCTCCATAAAGATGATTCATTAAAAAACTTCCACATCAATTTTATACAAGCAGCTTTCTTTAATGCCTTAAACGGATTCAGACCGATGCCACCTTCACACTTTGAATTACATAATGTGTCCCAATTAACTTTATGCTTTGATCCACCCTACAAAAACATAGAACACATAATATTCATCTTTTCAATAGTGCATTCAGGCAATTGATACACAAACAGCCAACACAAAATAGTTGGCGTAATGACAGATTGTATGAGCTCAGCTCTTCCAGCGAAACTTAGAAAATTAACATCCCAAGATTGTAGCTTCTTCAGAATTTTATGTAACAACTGTTGGCAGTCATGATAATTTATGTAGTTTGTAGATAATGGGACTCCCAAATATTTGATAGGAAGTTGCCCTATATTAAAACCAAGAATCTCTACCATCTCTCTAGTTGAAGCTGTCGAAGAGCTAAAGTATATTTTGGTCTTGAGAGTACTCAATTTCAAACCACTATATGACTCCAATTTATCAAACACTTCTCTTAATGATGCTGCATTTGAAGTAGAACATCTCCCAAACACCAAGAGATCGTCAACACAAATTAAGTGAGAGATTATAGGATCAAATGCATGCATAGGCAAAAAGGACTTCATTAGTATCACTTCATTCATGCAAAAAGAAAAATATTCCATCGCAATTGAAAATAAATAGGGAGACAAAGGATCAGCTTGTCTAATACCCCTATTAGATGATATGAAACCTCTTGGAACCCTTTGAATCATAATAGAAAATGTTGGAGTGGATATACACTCATAGATGACATTAATAGAATGCATTGGAAACCCTATTATCATCATCAAATGACATATAAACTTATGATTAATCATGTCATAAGCCTTGTGAAGATTCACTTTAACACAAAACCTGTTAACACCTTGTTTCTTAAAATCTCTAATTAATTCATGTGCAAGCAAGATGTTATCACCTATGTAGCGTAAAGGGATAAACTCACACTGGTTTGATGAAACGATATGGGGCAAAAACCATTTGATCATGTTACACATAACTTTGCTGAAGATTTTGTAATAAAGGTTGCAACATGAAATTAGCCTATAATGAGAGATTTTAGTAGGCATTTCTAATTTAGTAATTAAAGTTATAAAAGTGTGATTGCAAACTTTTGGAACCTTAGCAGATTTGAACATATCTTGTACAATAGCCAAAATATCCTCCTTCAATTCCTCCCAATGAAGCTTGAAAATTTTCGAATTAAAGCCATCTGGTCCAGGAGTTGTGTCTTCATGAACAGAAAATAAAGCCTTCCTTACTTCTTCTATAGTGATAGGTCGAAGCAATTCCTATTTCCCTTATTGGTTAATTACATAAGAGGATTGAAAGAAAGGAAATTCATTTGATTTAGGACCATTGAACATATCACTAAAGAAAGAAATGGCCTCTGATGCTACCTCCTCCTGCTTATGCACAAGTTCACCTTCTAAATTAATTAGCACTTTCAAATTATTACAGTATCTACGAGCTGACATCATGGCATGGAAGAATTTAGAGTTAGTATCCCCCTCTTGCAACCACGCTACTTTTTCTTTTTGTCTATAACTCTAGAATTTGATCTGCTTCTGGATCATAAATTGACATTTAGCTTCCAACATATCATCATATAACACTATATTTTCTGGTTCCATATCAGATGTAACCTCCCTTTCCTTAAATTTATTCTCAGCTTCTGCCAATAGTTCATCATCTTTTGGTCTCACATGATTCCATGACTTCAATTCCCTTTTACACGCCTGTAATTTTTGCTGGAATTTGTAACTTGGGTATCCTCATACACAGTCATTCATGCCTCTTTCTACACATTCTTTATAACCTTCTTTAAAGCACCAGTCATTACTATATCTAAAAGGAAAGCCTTTTTGTATGGAAGTAGGGATTAAATCAATTAAGATTGGGTTATGGTCTCTGGAAAATTGTGAAAGGGATATTGCCCTCATATCATTGAATTTTTGCAAACACAAACGATATACAAATATTTTATCTATATGGTTGGCAATGCCTCTCCTCCTCCATGTATAATTGAATCCAATTTCTTTGATTTAAATAAGATCTGATTGTGATAGACAATTACTAAAGGCTCAAAGCTATTGAAAAGGAACATGCAGTCCTCCTTTTTTATCTTTTGGTGATGTAGAATTATTGAAATCCCCAAGTAAGACCCATTCACCATTTATAAATTTTGATTCTTGAATCAAATTATGCCATAACCCCTGCCTTTCATAAAAGTTGTTGCTAACATATATTATCGGTATCAACATTAACATCCCACCTGAATTATTTGCTTGCATTGTTACTTGTTGATTAGAAGATGATGTACATTAATCGACTAAATCTCAACCTGCCAAGCTGTAAGAATTCGACCTGAAAAATTGGTATGATGCTGAATGAAGTGCCAATTTGATGGAAGCAATTTTCTAAAAACTCTGATATTATTTACATTCAACTTGTTCTCAACCAAACCAAACAAAGTTGGTTTGTGTTTTGTCAAAAGGGATAAAACCTCACACGTTCGAAATGAGGAATTCATCCCCCTAACATTCCAACACATAATCGTCATTTAATGAAAACAGAGCTTCTTGTGCTTCTTTCAGGAGGAGCTATTGGGACATTTGAAGTAACCTTTGCTTTCCCTTTTAAATGAGCCATATATTCATTATTCATATCAACACCTTCTGAGACATCATGATTTTCTTTTACTAGAATCAATTGTTTCAAATTATCTGCCACCTGATTAAGATCATCTAGTAATAGATCATGCGGTAAAACATTGTCTAAGAAATCTAAATACCTTTCAACTGCACTTTCTCCAAGAGAAGATACATTATTATGATCATTAGTCTCTACATTAATACCAGAGGTAGAAGCATTATTATTCACATCATTGTCTGCAGTTTTTCCTAAATTCTTTGAATCTTTAGCAACTCAAGCTGGATCTGATTCTAGATCATGAACCACAGTATTGTGCCCAAATAGATTGCATTTATCACATTTAGGAGGAAGAAAATCATACTCTACTAGCAGATCCTTCTTAACTCCATTATGAAGATGAATTGGAATTTTATCAAATAGCTCCGATGCCAAATCTATAGCAATAAGAATTCTAACATACCGGTAATCTTCTTGTTAATCGTATTATCATTTATACTTATTGGCTCCTCTATATAGCTTGCTATTCTCGGTAATGCTTTAATCGATCACAATTTCATTCTAGATTATGAATTTTAATCCAGATTTGAACCTTATTTGTTACGGAATTTTCAAAATCATATCTAGGATGCCACTTATGTGTAGAGGATTTCATAACTGAAGCAAAATCCTTAGAATCTTCAAACTGAACAGTGAAGTGAAAGCCATAAAAGTTAAGAACTACAAAATTACCATTCGGCCTCCATATCTTTCGAATATAATCCTTAAAATTCCCAACTGATAATCTAAACTCGATCGGATGTAATGCGATAGTATCATGCCATACATCTTTAGATCCATTAAAAATATCTTCGGAGATAAAAACACCAGCAACAAGGATTTAACATACTGCAGAGGTTCAGAATTGGATTTAGAATCATCTACTTCAATATGATTGTTAAAATCTGGTTGAGATGATTCTCGATTTGAATTTGGAAAATTTTCAAGCGGGATTTTCGAAGAGGATTTTAGATTCTGCTCATCCGCCATTTAATTGTGAAAAACATGTGTAAATACATATACACACACACATCCACACACACACACACACACACACACATATATATATATATATTATGCATATAAACAACTAAGACGGTTCATTTCAATGTTGTAGCAATAGCTAAAATAAACTTCTTAGTGCTAGCTCGTCAAACTCTGTGTGTTTTCTATTAGGAAGCTGCAACAACAGCCCATGTGTTTATCTTGCGGCAGCGACCAACCAACCCACCAACCAGACCACCAATCAAGCCACCAACCCCCACCAACCATCTTCTCACCCTATATGTACATCCTTCTTCTTCATAACTTATACCCCATCTCAAATCCAATAAGAAGAAAAGGAAATGAGCTTAGAGTGAGATCGAGTGTTGAGTGAAAAGTGTTTTGTGTAATCACCTTGTAATATTCTCTTAAATAAAAGATCTGCAACAGCCTGGAGACGTCGGCATAATTGGTCGAACCCCATTATCAAAGTTTGTGTGTCTTACCATTCTACATTTTGTTTCTTTTCTCCACAAATCTAATTATAAGGAAATTTGCGTAGTTTCCCAACAACTGGTATCAGAGCCATAAAAGAAATCAAATTCTAGTGGGAGCAATGGCGGCACATGAAGGAAGGGTGAAAATTGAGAAGTTTGATGGAGCCGACTTTTGCTTTTGGAAAATGCAAATTGAAGATTACCTATATCAGAAAAATATTTATCAACCTCTCTCAAAAAAGAAGGGAGAATATGAAGGATGAAGATTGGGCTCTTCTTGATAAACAGACCCTTGGAGTAATTCGATTAACGTTATCTCGCAATGTTGCTTTCAACATAGCAAAGGAAAAGACCACGGCATGTCTTATGGCAGCCCCCTCTAGTATGTATGAGAAATCATTGGCCTCTAACAAAGTTCATTTAATGAGACAATTGTTCAATTTGCGAATGACATAAGGTGCATCTATAGCTCAACATCTCAATGAACTGAATACAGTTACTTCTCAGCTAAGTCCAATTGAAATTGAGTTTGATGAAGAAGTAGGGCATTGATACTTTTGTCTTTCCTACCAGAAAATTGGAATGGTACTGTCACGGCAGTTAGTAGCTTTTCGGGAAGCAATAAGCTAAAATTTGATGATATTCGTGACATGGTTCTTAGTGAAGAGATTCGACGAAGAGATTCTGGTGAGTCATAAAATTTTCAATTTCGCATACATAATCAAGAGAAAGAAAATCAACACAAGGAAATGGAAGTAGCAAATCAAACTACCGAGGTAGGTTGAAGGACTGGAGATCTAAATCCAGAAATCCCAACAATTCCCATAGCTCAAAGACCATTGAGTATTGGAACTATGGAAAGATTGGGCACTACAAAAATAAATGCAGAATTGCGCCAAAGGACCACGAGGCGAAGGCAGAAGCAAATGTTACTTCTACTTTAGGATGAGATGAAGCGTTGACATGCTCTTTGCAGATCAAGGAAGAGTCTTGGGTGCTAGACTTTGGAGCATCGTTTCATGCCACTTTGCAGAAAGAATTCTTCAAAAGGTACGCCTCTAGAAATCTTGAAAAGGTATATCTTGGTGATGATTAACCATGTGATATTGTTGGTAAATGTGTTGTGAAGATTAAGTTAAATACGTCAGTTTGGGAGCTAAAGAATGTCAGGCACATACCTGAGTTGAGAAAGAATTGGATCTCCGTAAGACAATTAGCTAGTGAAGGTTATACTATGACTTTCCATGGTGCTGAATGGAAAATTTCGAAGGATGCAATGACGATTGCTCGAGGCAAGAAGAGTGGTACTCTTTACATGACATTAGGAGCATGATGTTCGATCACTGTTGCAGCTAGCAACAAGAATTCCAACATATAACACCAGAGGCTAGGCCATATGAGTGAAAATGGAATGAAGATTATGCACTCGATGGGAAAACTTCCAGGTCTACAATCAATGAAAATAGACATATGCGAAAATTGCATATTTGGAAAGCAGAAGAGAGTCAACTTTCAAATAAATGATAAAACCCCAAAGAAGGAAAAACTGGAGCATGTTCATTCTGATGTTTGGCGGCTAATGACCATCTCATTCATTGGTGGAAAGCGTTATTTCGTTACTTTCATCGGTGATCACTCGCAACAGGTATAGGTTTACTTTTTAAAGCATAAATCTGAAGTGTTTGAGGCTTTCAGGATATGGGAATCTATGGTTGAAAATGAGACAAATCTAAAAATCAAAAATCTTAGAACTAAAAATGGAGGTGAATTAGATTCAAGCAGTTTTTCTATGAGCACGAAATCTAAATGCAGAGAACCGTGCTGGGTACGCCTCAACACAATGTTGTAGCTGAGCATAAGAATCGAACGTTGACAGAAAGAGCCAAAAGAATTCATATACAGTCAGGTCTACCAAAACAGTTTTGAGCAAAAACAGTCAACACAGCAGCTTATTTGATCAACAGAGGTCCTTCAGTTCCATTAGAGCACAAAATACCAGAGGAGTTATGAAGTGGAAAAGAAGTAAAACTATCACATTTAAAAGTTTCGGTTGTATAGCATATGTGCATATTAGCGATCAAGGCAGGAATAAACTTGATCCCAAATCCAAGAAATGCACTCTCATTGGCAATGGCGAAAATGAGTTTGGCTACCGCATTTGGGATATGAAAACAAGAAGGTGGTCTGTAGCCGAGATGTGATATTTATAGAAAGAGTAATGTACAAAGATGGATATAAACCAGAAGTCAACGACTCAAAGCAGAGTGAGCCAGTATTTGCAGATTCAAATGGTATTCCTAATAGTCTCATAACAGAACCGACTATAGCAAATCCTCAACCTGATGAAATCATTGATTTGAGCAGTGTAGACCAGTCTGACACAGAACAACATCTTACCCTTGCCCCTGTATTGAGAAGGTCTACTCGACCTCATGTACCTAACAAAAGATACATGAACTATTTGTTGCTAACCGACGTAGTGGAACCTGAAAGCTATGATGAAGCGTCTCAGACTGAAGATGCTAGAGCTTGCCATGAAAGATGAGATGGAGCCTCTTATCTCCAACCAAACATGGGAACTAGCTGAGTTGCCTATAAGAAAGAAGGCACTTCATAATAAATGCTTGTATCGGGTGAAAAGGGAGCATGATGGTTCCAAGAGATAGATACAAAGCTCAACTAGTTGTCAAAAGGATTCCAATAGAAGGAAGGAGTGGACGACAATGACATTTTTTCTCCGTTGGGAAGCTCAATACTATCAGGTCGGTATTAAATATTGTTGCTATTGAAGATCTTCATCTCAAACAATTAGATGTGAAGATCGCATTTCTTCGTGGAGACTTAGATGAGGAGATATACATGCACCAACTAGAAGGTTTCTTAAAGAAAGGGAATAAGAACATGGTGTGCAGACTAAAGAAAAGTTTGTATGACCTGAAAAGCCCCAAGACAATGGTACAAAAAATTTGATGGATTCATGCAAATGGAAGAGATCCAGAAGTGCAATGCTGATCATTGTTGCTACTTCAAGCAATACAAGTCTAGTTATATCATTTTACTGCTTTATGTTGATGACATGCTAGTAGCAGGATCAAATATGGATGATACCAGAAGGTTGAAGCAGCAACCATCAAAGGAGTTTGAGATGAAAGACTTAGTTCCAGCAAAGAAGATTCTCAGAATGCAAATCACTATAGATAAGCAGAAAGGACTCTTGCAGCTATCTCAGGCAGATTATATCAATCGTGTTTTGCAGAGATTCAACAGGGATGATGCTAAGCTAGTTAGTACACCGTTGGACAATCACTTTTGCTTATCCAAGGATTAATCCCCTCAAATGGAGGTAGAAAGAAATTTTATGATTGATGTTCCTTATTCCTCAACAATTAGAAGTTTGATGTATGCCATGGTTTGTACGAGACCATACATTGGCCATGCAGTGGGAGTTATTAGCAGGTTCATGTCAAATCTGGGGAAATCTCATTAGGAAGCAGTCAAGTGGATTTTGAGGTATCCATGAGGCACCGTACAGAACGGTCTATACTTTGGTAAAGAGCAGTTAAAAGCTCAAGGATATGTAGATGCAGACTTTGGAGGCGAAGTCAATCATCGAAGAAACACTACTGGTTGTGTATTCACTATTGGAAATACGACTGTTAGTTGGATGTCACAGGTACAAAAGATTGTCACTCTATCCACTATAGAGGCTGAGTATGTAGCAAACACCGAAGCTAGTAAAGTGATGATATGGGTTCAAGGTTTGTTAACTGAGTTGGGATTCAAGAAGGAAAAGAATATCTTATACAGTGATAGTCAAAGTGCAATACACTTAGCAAAGAATTCAGCATTTCATTTCAAAACCAAACATATTGGACTTCGTTATCACTTCATCGGATCTCTACTAGAAGATGATGTGTTAATACTGGAGAAGATCTAAGGAAGCAAAAATCTTGCAGATATGTTAATAAAGACGGTAACTATCGGTAAACTGAAGTTATGTTCAACTCTGTGCAGTTTATGCTCCGCTATTACCCCGCCATATCCCTGCTATATCGTGTGACGGATTTCTGCTGCTACGCTATTTACAAATAGCCTCTGAAATAACTTTTCTGCTTTAATCCCCGCTATTACCTAAGAATGTGCTAATTATAATTAAAATGAATGTTAATTTTCTATTTATTTATCATTTGTATATTTGTAAAAGCATTAAATACGAGTTTCATATGTTGTTTCGTACTAATCCGATATATCCTGCTATTTTCTCGCTTTATCCCGCTACAACTTTTTGCACTTCCGCCGCATTGGATCCGTTGAGGGCTTTAACTGCACAAGTTCAACTTTAGTTAGTCTGCTATAGTAAAAAGAGCAGAATGGCTGCTGCATCGATTAAGGTGTGAAGACAGATTGAAATCAGTCTTCAAGTGAGAGATTGTTGGGAAGCTGTAGCAGCAGCCCATGTGTTTAACATGCGGCGGCCACCAACCGGGCCACCAACCCCCACAAACCATCTTCTCACCAACCCCCACCAACCATCTTCTCACCCTATATATACATAGTTCTTCTTTATAACTTATATCCCATCCCAAATCCAATAAGAAGAAAAGGAAACGAGCTTAGAGTGAGACTGACTGCTGAGTGCAAAGCGTTTTGTGTAATATTTTTGCAATATTCTCTTAAATAAAAGATCTGCAACAGCCCGGAGACATAGACATAATTGGCCGAACTCCGTTTTATTTCTACATTTTATTTCTTTTCTCCACAAATCTAATTATAAGGAAATTTGCATAATTTCCAGCATTATCTAAAAAACAATGAATGCATAGCCAAACAATTGTAAAGAAGGAAAAAATAACAAAAAAAAAAAAAAAAAAATGTTTCAATTATTTTTTCCTTGGTTCTTTTGATAAATCATCTTTAAATCATTCAGTTCTTGCAAATATCTTAAATCATTAGTAAATATTATTCAATCTTATGAGATTAAATAAACAAGATATGATTTTAATGAAATGCATCACTTCTGGGTTGAATTAATTTATGCATAGTTCCTTTGAAAATCAATTAGACATGATAAAATCTATTTAAATCGAAAAATTTAAATACTACATGTGTTCAAAATAATCATGGTTCTTCATATGAAATGTCATATAGTGCAGAAAAATATTTCAAACGTTGCAGGTAGGAAATTAAATTTGTGAGATAAAAAACACAGAATTAATCTTATGTTCCGTGCAAACTGGCAAACGCGCAACAATGGTACTCTCATATTTAACATAATATTGTTATCCACTTGATCTTCTCCAAATTACATTTGATAAGGAAGTGCTGAGTAATTGAGGATATGGTTAAACTTTCATATTCTTTTTCTACATTATACTTGTAACTTTGTATGCAATGAAATTGTACTGATCAACTCGATTTATTTTGCTGTGAAAGCTATAAAACAACATAACATAAAATACTAATGAAGTAAACTTGTAGCAAATGCATGATTGCTATAACATCAATATAATTCAGGGTTTTGCCATCAGCTTAGATATATTTTAAACACAGCAAGAAAGTATTCATCCTCTGTTTAGTTGATTAGATGCAGCAAACCATTGTCTATGTTTAGTGGGAGCAAGCGAGAAACATAAAATGCAATTACATGTGTGATAACTTCAATGCGAATATGATACGTGCCGTGCTTAACTTCAAATCAAGTACCTACAGTTACCAAATTTAAGACACAAAAGAAATTAGTTTGACTTTTAATTTAGAAGATAGATATTATACCTATGAAAGGTAAGCAACCGTGACTACAACTTACATTTTAACTAATCAGGTGTACTTAAGGAAATACATGATTTGGATATCTAATTAAAAAATCGGGTCCATTACAATTTGTAAGATCTATGATAATTCCCATTTCATATACAGAGGTCATGACATCATGGTTCGACCTAGGCCCAACCTATGCACAAATAAAATATAAGGATCAACCATCAGTAATATATTACACTACTCATTTCTTATAACTTGATGCAACTACTAAGTTGATGTGAATACTTCATGAAAACTGCAAGTTCATGGATCATTGTATTCAAATTTTGTAATTTTCTAGTGATTATCCCAACATCTTAAAGCGGAGGTTCATAACTTGAATTGTGGTACCTAAAAACATCTTATGATAATCCTGACATGGAGGAAAGTTAATATGATTATAGAGCAAAACATAGAATAAAGAGAGAAAGAGAATCTTGAGGAAGAAGAAAGAGGGGGTAAAGGAGATGAATTCTCAAAATTGCTTCACATTTCATAAGCGGTTACACCTACATATATGATACTACTGCTAACAACCTGCCTACATGGCATTTCTTGGATCCTATGCCATAACAGAATTGCAGAAATGAAAAAGTTGCTAACAGAAATAACGTTAAAAAAAGGAAATATGCATGCTATCACCAACGGTCCATTATCCTAGTCTGAATATCTGCTGGGTCGATGCACTATTCTCTTAGATCTTGCACTGGGTCCCTGTGGAGCTGCTGCATTAACCATATCAGGTGCACCACTAATATCAGGCATATCACTGCTCACCCCTTCAAGGTCGACCTTGTCCTCAAGGTCGCGAAAATTAAAAGTCTGCGGTAGTGGTTGGAGTGGAACTGAAGAATAATCAGGGAATAGTTTGAGGAGAGAGACATGAAAAACTGGATGTATGCGAGAATCCGAAGGAAGAAGCAATTATAAGCTACTGGTCCAATACGTTCAATGATTTTGAGTGGGCCAAAATACTTTATGGAGAGTTTGTGGTGGTTGTTTCGTATGGATGTTTGTCGGTATGGCTGAAGTGTAAGAAATACCCAAGTTCCCATGGCAAATTCTTTATCACTACGGCGTTGGTCCGCGAGATTTTTCATTTTGTGCTTTTTGAAGGTTAGTCTTGATGGTTCGCAGTAGATGATATCTAGATGTGGCCCGGACTTCTAATTGCGGTAATTGAGTTGTATGTGTGATATAGCTGGAAAGTGTAGGGGTGATCTGCCATAAACTGCTTGAAAAGGTGAGAGGCGCAAAGAAGTGTATGTTGTAATGTTATACCATAGTTCAGCCTAGGGAAGGAATTTTTCCTACTTAGTAGGAACGTCTCCTACAACAGCTCGTAAGTATGTCTCAAGGCACCTGTTTACAACTTTTGACTAGCCATCAGATTGAGGATGGTATACACTACTCATTTGCATCCTAGTGCCATGAAGACGAAACGATTCCTTCTAGAATTTACTAGTAAATAGGGGGATCACGGTCTAAAACAATGGAGCGTGGAAATCCATGTAGTCGAATGTATTCTTGAGGGAAGTGGTAGGCTGACTGAGTGGTTGAGATTGTTGTAGGAAGTGCACAAAAATGGGCATATTTTGGAAGTCGGTCAACAATCACCCATATCACTATTTTTCTAGTTGACGGTGGGAGGTGTGTGATGAATTCCATAACAATGTCTTGCCAAATTTGGTCAAGAATAGGTAACGGCTGCAGCAACCCTCTGTATGGTGTATTGTCAGGTTTGGCTTGCAAGCATGTGGTGCAATTTCTTACAAAATTTTGAATTGCAGAGGTGAGTTTTGGCCAGAAAAAATTGCTGGCTATTCTTGCTATAGTTGCTTTGATTCCGGAATGGCCACGGGTCTTAGAATCATAGAACTCAGTGATGATTTTGTTTTGTAGTTCAATATTATCGGGTATATAGATTCTATTTCCCCAAAATAATAAATTTTTATGCCATTGTAATTTAGGGTTAGTACAGTTACCTTCGTACAGCTGTGTGATCAACGTTTGCGTGTTGGCGTCGTTGTTGAGGGCGGAACTGATGTCAGAGAGCAGTGGAAAGATGGGTCCTGAAATTGCATGCATAATTGCTTCCATGGTGAACCGCAATAACCCATCAACGGCGGTGTTTCGCTTGCCTGGTTGGTAGTGTATCATGAAATCGAACCCCAACAATTTTGTCAACATTTTTGTTGTTCCGGCGTCTGGATCGACTATGACACCAGCTCTCCGAAGCTTTGATGATCAGTGAATATTTTGAATGGCTGGCCGACCAAATAGTGACAGCACTTCTTGACAGCCGAGGTGATGGCGAACATTTCTCTAGAGTAAGTGGAGGCTTTCTGGAGACGGTGTGGGATTTTAAGGCAAAAGTAAGCGATTGGGTGGTTGGTTTATGACATGGCCACACCGATGGCGTTTGCTGATAAATCTGTGGTGATGATGAAAGGTTTGGAGAAATCAGGTGGGGATGGGTGACAACCCATTTAAGGTGTTCAATTAATATTGGTCCAATATGGTTAATGTTTGGTGGAGGTGGGCTAAATAGGAGGTCAAGACGGGCTATGTATGAGGATGTCGTCAAAGAAAACAAGCACGAATTTTCGTAAGTGGGTTCGAAATATGTTACTCATAGAAGTGGATGGGGCATTGGTTAAGCCAAATGGTATTACCAAAAATTAATAGTGACCTTCATGTGTACGGAAAGCTGTTTTTTGGAATATCGCGTAGGTGGACTCGTATTCGGAAATAGCCGTTTCAAAGGTCTAGCTTTGAAAAAATGTAACACCATAAACTTCGTCTAATAGTTCGTCAACCGTTGGAACAGGAAAACAGTCTTTAATGGTGATGGAGTTTAAAGCTCTATAATCAACACAAAAGCGCCACGATCAGTCTTTTTTAAAAACAAAAGAACGGATGAAGAGAAGAGACTTGTTGATGGTTGGATAAGTTTAGAGTAAAGCATTTGTTGTACTTGTCGTTCGATTTCATTTTTTTTTGGAAATATGGATATCGGTATGGTTTGGGGTTATTGGTTGTGAATCGGGAATGAGGTTTTTGTGGTGGTTAAGGTTTTGGATTGATGGTAATTCTGTGGGTTTGGCGAAAATGTGTTGGTAGGTAGATAAAAGGTTTTCGAGGTCTGGGTCATTATGTGTAGAGGTCATATTGTTGGTGGGTTGGAATTGTAGGTAGCAATAGCTGAAGATTGCATAAGTGGTGTCTAAACAGCGTAGCTGGTGGAGTGGAATGGTAAGAGGGTTTGAATATAGGCCAAGCCCAGTGTAACAACTCGCATTCTATGCATCGGAGGATCGTAGGATATTTATTTCTTTCTTATATGAAGGCGTATGGTCATGTAACTTTGGGAAACGACTATTGGGGTCATTTCCCATGTTCATGATTTTTGCTGATTTTAAAATGACTATTTTGGCCCTAGCTGATACTGTTTTGGCCATAACTTCTTATTGGAAAGGAATTTTGACCTAAAACCACTTTCATTGGCTCCGGGTGATGGTTTACCTTTCCGTAGAGTGGTCACATTAGCCAAACGGACTCACTGTTTGGAAGATATGGCTGAAACAAGGTTTAGAAGGTGAAAAACAGCTTAACCGGACCTAATTAGGGTGGTTAGCAAGAGGGCCTATGACCCATTTCGGGATTAGAGATGTATAGGGGCTGATTAGGTTTAGAAAACATTTCTTTCAGCCGCCACTTCCATTCTTGAAACCCTAACAATGACCTCCATCATCTAAAAACACCCAAATCAACTTCTAATCACTTTCTAATCAAGTTTTGGCTTAATCAACATCAAATCAAGGAAGATCTTCACCAAATCAGTAGTAGAGCTGTTGTGTTGCATTGGTATTCGTGCCCAAATAGTAGAATTTCAGTTCTAAAGGTTTTATTTGTGGCCAAGGTGAGTGATTTGCATAGTTCCTCACTAATTAAGGTTAATTAAGGGTAATTAGTGAAGATTAGCGAATTTATACATTAATAAATTATGGAAAATATTTATAAATTCTTAAATAATGTTTTAGACTTCTGATATGAATTTGGGTTAATTTCGTTAAGTTTTGCTAATCATATCATTAGTTTTGCCTAAACATGCTTAAGGGAAAATATGAGGTTTTTGGTAGGTTTGATCCAAATTACATGCTATGGTTGTTGTTTTGATGTCTATGGTTGATCACCTATGTTGCTATGACTGTATGGTATGTTTTGTGATTGATTAGAACTGTTAAATTGGTCGAAAACGTCGTCGTATGGCGTAAAACAGTCGCTGGAATGTCACAGGAAATATGCAGGGTTCCGAACCGGACCGGATCGGATAATTGGGCTCGGATCGGATAGGAGAACTGGGCAAGAGGAATCGACTCGGATTGGAACTTAGCATAAGAGGCTTAGTGAGAAGGAAGGCCATTTGCTTAGAATTGGAGTTGGGCAGGGGATCGGATCGGAGAGAAACTGAAGGGGATCGAATTGGAGAGAAACCAAAGGGGATCGGATTGGAGAGACTAATAGGGATTGGATCGGGGGAAAGAGCATAGGAATCGGATCGGAGGACCTAGCTTGGAGTTGGAATTGGAGCGAAGCACCGGATCGGATCGAGACATCTAGGAGGGAGCAACCACTGAACCAGACACAAAGCATCCGAACCGAACCGATGGAGCAAGAGTACACCGAACCGAACCAGGCCAGAAGGGGAACACCGAACCGAACTGTACATACTACTACGCGACGACTCTTCTGAAGACCAACTCCAATTCGACCAAAACCCGAGATGCAAAGGAAGTCCAAATGAGGAGCTTTGACTCAGGATCCAGATGGGAACCAATGAGTGGGCTTCATGAGTCGGGCTTTGCTGCGGGACGTGTGCTAAGGGGTTGTCGATGTCCGTAACTTTGGATCTCTATGTGTAGGAAGTACGTGAATGGATTCAGAGCCATAGTTGCCTAGGTACGACTAAGGGGCTATAGATCAATGAAGTGGGGTCATTTGTAAAGATTTGGTCATGACTCCATGTGGTAAGCTTGGTAGTAGCAGTAGTTGTACAAATCGAACTCCGTCACTACTTCGATGGGTCTAGTGATTGACAGTGGTGGACATCGTAGGCTTTATGCACTGAGTGAGAGATGTGAGGATGGTTGCTATGTTTGATTTGTTTACCATCACTATTACATGCACACCCCCACCCCCGTATGCTAGTACACCATATGCTAGTGGCACCTTAGAGTGTTGTACAGTATGTAGTGCTAACCGTTTGGTTGCAGGTCCAGGTTCAGGTATGGTTAGTGTACCTGTTATTGTTCTGTTTAGCTGCTTATCGCTCATACTAGACTTTTTGTCTGACCCAGAGTTTTATGTCTCTTCTTATTACTCTAGGTGCTCACACAAGCAGACTAGAGACAGGTTAGCTGGGGGATGCGCGAGTAGCGGAATCGGAGACGAGCAGGAGGCTTCCATGTATAGATATTCTCCCTGTGTCATTGCTGGTCATTACTTTGGGCATTAGTAGTGTACCTTTCTTGTTTAACTCTTGAGACAGTTTTAAAAGTTGTAATAATGTTGGCTTTGGATCATAAGCTGTACTTTGGATTTTCCGCTGCTATGATAGTTTGTTTTCAGCTTATGCACTGTCTCACCTGTTTTATGTCAAGTATGTTATTATTATTATATTTTGTTCCATGCGCTGTGAGACATTCTACAGGTTCCTTGTTGATTCTTCGTCTTCTTCCTTCCCTTCTGACGACCGTCCCATGCTAATTAGACATGTGTTCAACGCACTTTTGGAGTAAATGTCGGTTGGTGCGGGACGGGTTGTCACATTTGGTATCAGAGCTCTAGGTTGCGTAGTTAACCTAGGGAAGTCATCATGGAGAGATAGTACGTATATGAGAGAGCGTATTTGTGATTACTCTGGTTTTCAAAAGCTATATATATATATTAGTATAGTTAAGGATGAAGTCGCACTGCACTAGCACCACTATGAAGATGGTTAATCGTTTCTCTTTACAGATTGAACGATGAGCCGATACGCAAGAGGTGCTGGTAGAGGAGCCAATAATGGGAATGTTGCTGACATGAGGGCGATGTTTACTGACCTCATGAGAGACATGCTTAGGGATGTGCAAGGGGCAGCTCCCAATGCTGGTAATGGTGGTGGTCCAATAGTGCAGGCGCCTAGGGTCGATTTCGCCAAGCTATGCAAGAATTACACTAGCCTTGGTGGGAAGCCGTTCCACGGAACGGAGTCGGCCACGGATGTTCAGGATTGGTTGGATAGCTGTGATCGTATCTTCGACGACTTGGGTATCGAGGATGCGATGAAGAGAAGGTTAGCGTCTCGTCAGCTGCAAGGGCGAGCGATGAATTGGTGGAATGCTATTAAGACAGCCACTCCAGAGGATCAAAATACCTAGGAGCAGTCTAAGGCTCGCTTTAGTGAGAAGTTCATTCCAGCTACTCAGAAATCAGTGTTGTTTAAGAAATTTTTGGAGCTCAAGCAGAATGGCAGAGCTATCTCGGAGTATATTGCTGAATTTGACACTTTGTCGAAATATGGGTTATCTCTTATTGATACTGCCGAGAAGAAGAACGAGAAGTTCATAACTGGCTTGGATCAGTACTTGGGGGAAATGCTCATTAACCACATGGATGAGACTTTTGAATCGATTGTTGGGAAAGCTTTGAGATCAGAGAGTCTTTAACCTAAGTCAAAGACTGAGGTTGCATTTGTAGAGGAGCCAAAACCACAGGCAAGTGGTGGAGGCAAGAGTGGTTCTCAGAATAAGAGGAAGCAGAACCAGAACAAGGATGGCCAGAAGAAGAATAAGAAAGATGTTGAGTGCTTCAGCTGTGGTAAGAAGGGCCATTATGCTAGTAATTGTCGGGCCAAGCCAGCGGATAGGAAGTGCTTCAACTATGGCCAAGTGGGACATCACAAGGACAAGTGTCCGCAACCCCCTAAAGAAAAGCAGATGTTGAAAGCATATGCCCTTAATGCTATTCCTTCTTCGTCGAATGCCCCAACCGCGGCGGAGAAGGGAAAGAATGTCGTCATTCAAGGTATGCTTTCTGTTTATGATGTTCCAGTAAGAGTTTTGTTTGATACCGGGGCTTCCAGTTCTTTCATATCTAGTGACCAGGTAGATAGATTGGGATTGGAACCCGAGATTGTCGATAGACCTTTAGTAGTGACGAACCCGATTGGTGGTTCGACTAGCCTTAGTATGATTTGTCGTAATGTGGTCTTATCGAGTCATGGATGCATGTTTGTTTGTGATTGCTTTGTTTTGGGCTTTACTGGGTTTGGCATTATTTTGGGAGTCGATTGGCTCCAAAGATACGGGGTGGTGGTAGACTGTGAGGGCTTTTTGGTGACAGCTAGGGCGGATGATGGGCGGAGGGTAGTGTTTGGTGGTCTACCCGGTGATAGGGTAATGGCTAGTTTTCTAAATTCCCTCGACATCCCGCATAGTGAGTTGTCAGGTTTGCCCGTGGTTGGCTAGTATCCGGACGTTTTCGAGGAAGTGACCGGGCTTCCACCACACCGAGAGATTGAGTTCCGTATTGATTTAGTGAAAGATGCCAGACCTATAGTGATGCCACTTCGTCGTATGGCACCAATGGAGCAACGAGAGCTCGGGGTGCAAGTCAGCAATCTTTTGAAGAAGAGATTTATCAGAAGGAGTGTTTCTGAATGGGGAGCACCAGTTGTGTTTGCTACCAAGGCGGATGGTTCCCTTCGTTTGTGTGTAGACTACCGCGGGTTGAATAAAGTGACGAGGAAGAACAAGTATCCTCCACCGCGGATAGATGATCTGTTTGATCAGTTGAGTGGCGCGAGAGTATTTTCTCAGTTGGATCTCGCAACAGGTTTTCATCAGCTTAGAGTGGAAGCTGAGAGTATAGCTAAAACGGCATTTCGGACGCCGTCTGGGTTTTATGAGTGGTTGGTCATGCCATTCAGGCTGACCAATGCCCCAACATATTTTGTGGATATTATGAATAGGGTATTCAGAGATCAGTTGAATAAGTTTGTCCTTATGTTCGTGGATGACATTTTGGTTTATTCGAGGACAGAGGAAGAACACAAGGAACATTTAAGAATAGTGATGGAGGTGTTGAGAAAACACCAGTTGAAAGCAATGTTTTCTAAGTGTCACTTCTGGAGGAGGGAAGTGAGATTCTTGGGCCATGTTGTTTCAGAGAATGGCATTGTCGTGGACCCTGCGAAGGTGGCTACAGTATAGGATTGGCCTACGCCCAAGAATGCAACAGACGTAAGAAGCTTCTTGGGGTTAGCAGGATATTATCGTAAGTTTATTCAGAACTTCTCCAAGATAGCAGCACCGTTGACTCAGTTGACTAAGAAGAATCAAGCCTTCGTCTGGGACGAAGTTTGTGAGAATTCATTCAAGAGTCTAAAAGAAAAGTTTACGCGTGCGCCAGTGTTTGTCATTCCTAGAGGGAATGAAGAAATGACGGTATACACGGATGCTTGTGGTACCGGACTAGGTGCTGTATTGATGCAAGGAGGTAGGGTTGTAGCTTATGCTAGTCGGAAACTAAAGCCGCATGAGAAAAAGTATCCTACCCATGATTTGGAATTGGCAGCGATCGTGTTCGCGTTGAAGATGTGGAGACATTATCTCTTGGGAGAAAGATTTGAGTTGTTTACCGATTATAAATCGTTAAAGTATCTCTTCTCCCAGAAGGATCTGAATCTCCGTCAGCAGAGATGGTTAGAGTTCTTGGCTTCGTATGATTTTGATATCGCATATACACCTGGGAAAGGCAATGCGGTAGTCGATGCCTTGAGTAGGAGACATGCCAGTTTAGGGGCTATGTTTCTTGAATGGAAGCAACTGGAGTATATCGCAAGGTACGATTTCAGACCAAAGTGCGAATTGGATCCAGAGATGTTAGCTAGTTTGACGATCAGACCCACCTTGATTGAGCGGTTTCCAGTCAGAGGGACGATCAAAATTTATTGGAAATCATCTCTAAGTTAGAGATGAACATCGACGGTGAGGAGATGAATTTCTATGGGCTTGATCGAGAAGGATGGCTTCGAAAGAATGGAAGACTACTTGTGGTTTGAGAGATGAAGTGCTTTGAGAATGTCATCACTCAAAACTGACTATACACCCCGGTGGTGATAAGATGTATCGAGACATGAAACAGACTTACTACTGGGAAGGGATGAAAAGAGACGTTGGGAAGTTT
>JASFAX010002714.1:0-44942 GCA_030737875.1 Allium sativum | reverse complement strand
AAATCTGGGCCTAACACCCAAATGCTATGTGAAAACCTCACAATCACAGATTAATGCAGAAAAAGCAGTAAAATAAGAGGGGACACACGATATTTTTATAGTGGTTCGGCTCAAACCAAGCCTACGTCCACTTTATAGTTTCTTAAATCCTAAGAAGCTATTACAATGTTGTTTGTTTGCGGATTATACACAAAATCCTCGTGTTTACAATGAAGAAGAGGAGATTAGTGAATGAATTTATACCCGAGTTCCTCGTGTTAAAGTGATGAGCAATGTCCTTGCATGGTTGTAATGGAGGCCAAGTGTTGGAGTAGCCAAAAAGTCCCTTGAAATGACCATGTGAGGGTGTATTTATAAGCGTAGAGGAGCCTTGCAAGACTCTGAAGCGGTCCGGTTCGGAGGTGCCACGTGGTGGGCACTGAGGTGATCTCGGAAGTAGTGGAGAAGTGGTCTTCGGATCGTGCTAGGACAGGTGGAGCTCGATTCGGAAGAGTAGGAGCGGTAACTCTCTGAGAATCGGTCAAACTCCATGCGCTGAAGCAGGTTCAGGGGGTCGGTTCGGGTCCGATCTAAACCGAGTGTCCAAAGCCAAGTGTGCTTGACGAGTAGAAGGAGCTTTGTGCGGGTCGGGTCTTCCTTTAGCCGATTCGAACCGATGTGATGTTTCCGATCCGAAGGCTGGAAGCACTTCAGTGAAGAATACTTCAGGCGGATCGGGTCTTCTGTGCTCCGATCCGATCCGAGGAGTACTAAATTTCCTATTGCAAAGTTATTCCATTCGGTCCTCTCACCCGATCCGAACCGTATATCCGATCCTAATGGGTTATGCCAATTTCAGATTCCAAGTTCCCAGTTCTGCACGCGTTCACGGAAACGGGCGTAACTTTCAAACCGTAAGTCCGTATTAGCCAAATGAAAGCTCGATTCGAAGCTGATTCAGAGAGCTACATGAGTTACTGAGCTCAGCTCTGTAATTGCTATTTTCGGGCCCAAAAGAGATCATCTGATAGGAGTTTCGGGCCGTTCTTTGTTTGTGATGCGATTTCGACCAAATCGCTGCCTTTCTTCTGACGATGCTTCCAATACTGGAGCGTATTGTTGATCGGAGATTTCATGTGTGACTGCTTTGACTAAAAAGCGGGTCAACATTTTGCCCTCCAGAAAATATCTTGCTGAACGAAGGAAGATGTGTTCTGGATAATCCAAGAAGTCCAAGGCCACGCTGGGCCTTCCAGCTGCAAGTATAAACCATACCTGCGAAGAAAAGAAAGCAAACAAGTATGTCAAAATCTAACAAAACTTATTATACTTTCGAGTATAAACCATGCTTGGCCGTTTGGTTGAGCATAAACTACACTCAAGAGACGTTCGAATCATCCTACCAAAACCTGACGAGGGACCTAACCTTTCGGGTATAAGCCATACCAGGAAGTTCAAACTGAGCATAATCCATACTCGAGTTTTATTGAGTTCCTTTGCCAACTACTGACAAGATCGTTCGTCATTCCTGAGTTTAATCCATACTTAAGAATCCCAGTGAGTACAAACCATAATCATGTCAGGATAGAGCTATACTTGCCAAAACCTGACAAGATAGTCTGTCCCTAGGCATAATCCATGCCTAGGGGTCCGAGATAAGTATAAGCCATACTTTAACTGAGATTGAGAATCCTGCCACAACCTGAAAAGACACTTAAATTCGCCAAACATAATCCATGTTCGGAAAGTCCTTTCTTATTCAATTCAAAGTACAAAACCAAAGCAAATCCTGATTGGTTTGTCATCGAGTGCTGAGCACGCTTTGGAGCTAAATCCTAACCCCGAACGTGTGTACTCCGATTTAGCCAATCGGAAAACCTAAAGAAAGCAAAGAGACATATCTTAAATCCTAAGAAATGCCGAAAATGCAGAGTGATCCAATTCAGATCAATTGATGATGAGCCCACGAGAGCTCGTTTCGGGATCTTTCCCTCTCCGTGGAGCAGGAGGTGGCAGCGCGGGTGCAGGCGCTATAGGTTATTTCACATACTCGGGTAGCTCTACACGTCTAATCCGTTCCTCAATCAGATCTCTAAGATGCCTGCAGTCATCCGTGTTATGACCGTCCATATCGTGAAATATGCAGTATCTTCCAGAATCACGTTCTCTTTGCGATGGCTCCCTTTTGGGAGGCTTTGGATAGGAGACGTCACCGTTTGTGTTCACATAGATGTCGGTTAGTGACGAATTGAGCTCGGTGTACTTTTCATATCTAGGCCCTCTCCGGGGCTGAGCGTTGCAGTCATTCTTAACAACAACTTTCCCTTTGCCTTTTCCCGAATAAGATGGTTCTCCGTCTTTGAGCATGTTGACATCGAGAATTTTCTTTTCGGATATTGCGTCTTCTTCACGCAGAAATCTATCTGATTCAAGGTAGAATTCCTTGAGATTCCGTGGTGAGTCTCGGTACAAGGATTTTTTGAACTTCGAGTTGTCCAGAACGCCAGATAATGCTGCCATCAGTACCATCAATTGTTCAGGGCAGTCAACTGATGTTGCTGCCATGTTGAATCTTTCTAGAAATGTGCGCAGAGTTTCTCCAGGCCCCTGTTTGATTGTAGTGAGTGACATTACATTCTTGGGTCGAGCGATGTGGACCCGAAACTGTTCAATAAAGCGAGCGACCAACATATTCCAGCTGTTGATCAATTCAGATTCCAGCTGCCGAATCCACATAGCTGCAATATCGGTCAAGAAGAGAGGGAAGCACTTTACCATGACGTTTTCTGATGCCGATTGAACTTCCATATGCCGGTTGTATCGCATCAGATGCACGGTAGGATCCGTCCTGCTGTTGTAGGGCTCCAGTTGTGGAAGTTCGAAATCTGGAGGATTGCGAGAATTCCTAATTTCTTATGTGAATGGATTGTGGTTGACATCATCCATGTCATTCTGGTAGGTGCGGCCTCTCAAGAGGCGTTCAATGAGGTTGGCGAGCCGATCGCCTTCAAAGAGCTGTTGCAAGCTACTAAGGTCATAGTTGGTTCCACCAACGTTAAATCTAGAAGAGTTCTGAAAGGTATGGGGAGCTTGGAAGACCATCCGGTTTGGTTCGGAGGTGCCCCCATGTTGCGGCTCGGAGAAGCGAGGGAGGTCATGGCGAGTTGCACGGTTCGGTTCGGATGTACCGATCCATCCAGGTTCTCCTGTTCCGAACCGGAGAGCTTGATGCTGAAGTTGTGTGGTATTGTCGTGCAGAGATTGGTCGTGCTCGCCCTGAATTCCAGAGGTTGGCAACGTCTTCATCCAAAACGTTGAGTGGCGGAGCTGCACGCTGTTGTTGGGGATTGACCCCGAGTTCATTCAGATTTGCGCCCTCTCCGATTCGGATCAGATCCGAACCGATCCGGTTTGCAGATGCTGCTGGGGCTGACTCTATTCCATTTCCCATGAGTTATACACTGTTGCTCGGCCTTCCTTCCATCCGAGCGAAGAATTGGTCGATCATCTCCTGTTGTTTGCGAAGGAGGTCATCTTGCCTTGCCATTTGAGTTCTCAATTCAGCGAGAACTCCGTCCATCTCTTCTCTGGTCAAGTATGTTGATGGGTTTTCATGTGAGGAAGCTTCATGGCTTGCCTCGTTTCTCGTGCCTTCGCCTTCAATATGGGAAACCTTTCGCTTAGCCATCGATCCAATAGCCAAATAATCTGCTTCCTTTAGAGCTAGAAATTGAAGTAGTTGTGTGCCCCCTTCCTAGCGCGCCAAAATGTTAGACCAAAATCTGGGCCAAACACCCAAATGCTGTGTGAAAACCTCACAATTGCAGATTAATGCAGAAAAAGTAGTAAAATAAGAGGAGACACACGATATTTTTATAGTGGTTCGGCTCAAACCAAGCCTACGTCCACTTTATAGTTTCTTAAATCCTAAGAAGCTATTACAATGTTGTTTGTTTGCGGATTATACACGAAATCCTCGTGTTTACAATGAAGAAGAGGAGATTAGGGAATGAATTTATACAAGAATTCCTTGTGTTAAAGTGATGAGCAATGTCCTTGCTTGGTTGTAATGGAGGCCAAGTGTTGGAGTAGCCAAAAAGTCCCTTCAAATGGCCATGTGAGGGTGTATTTATAAGCGTAGAGGAGCCTTGCAAGGCTCTGAAGCAGTCCGGTTCGGAGGTGCCACATGGTGGGCACTGAGGTGATCTCGGAATCAGTGGAGAAGTGGTCTTCGGATCGTGCTAGGATAGGTGGAGCTCGATTCGGAAGAGTAGGAGCGGTTACTCTCTGAGAATCGGTCAAACTCCATGCGCTGAAGCAGGTTCAGGGGGTCGGTTCGGGTCCGATCCAAACCGAGTGTCCAAAGCCAAGTGTGATTGACGAGTAGAAGGAGCTTTGTGCGGGTTGGGTCTTCCTTTAGTCGATCCGAACCGAGGTGATGTCTCCGATCCGAAGGCTGGAAGCACTTCAGTACAAAATACTTCAGGCGGGTCGGGTCTTCTATGCTCCGATCCGATCCGATGAGTACTAAATTTCCTTTTGCAAAGTTATGCCATTCGGTCCTCTCACCGGATCCGAACCGTATATCCAATCCTAATGGGTTATGCCAATTCCAAATTCCAAGTTCCCAGTTCTGCACGCGTTCACGGAAACGGGCGTAACTTTCAAACCGTAAGTCTGTTTTAGCCAAACGAAAGCTCGATTCGAAGCTGATTCAGAGAGCTACACGAGTTACTGAGCTTTGCTCCGTAATTGCTGTTTTCGTATCCAAAAGAGATCGTCTGATAGGAGTTTCGGGCCGTTCTTTGTTTGTGATGCGATTTCGACCAAATCGATGCCTGTCTTCTGACGATGCTTCCAATGCTGGAGCGTATTGTTGATCAGAGATTTCATGTGTGACTGCTTTGACTAAAAAGCGGGTCAACATTTTGCCCTCCAGAACATATCTTGCTGAATGAAGGAAGATGTGTTCTGGGTAATCCAAAAAGTCCAAGGCCACGCTGGGCCTGCCAGCTGCAACTATAAACCATACCTGCAAAGAAAAGAAAGCAAACAAGTATGTCAAAATATAACAAAAATGATTATACTTTCGAACATAAACCATGCTTGGCCGTTTGGTTGAGCGTAAACTACACTCAATAGACATTCGAATCATCCTGCCAAAACCTGACGAGGGACCTAACCTTCCGGGTATAAGCTATACCAGGAAGTTCAAACTGAGCATAATCCATACTCGAGTTTTATTGAGTTCCTTTGCCAAATACTGACAAGATCGTTCGTCGTTCCTGAGTATATTCCATACTTAAGAATCCTAGTGAGTACAAACCATACTCATGTCGGGATAGAGCTATACTTGCCAAAACCTGACAAGATAGTCAGTCCCTAGGCATAATCCATGCCTAGGGGTCCGAGATAAGTATAAGCCATACTTTAACTGAGATTGAGAATCCTGCCACAACCTGACATGACACTTAAATTCGCCAAACATAATCCATGTTCAGAAAGTCCTTCCTTATTCAATTCAAAGTACAAAACCAAAGCAAATCCTGATTGGTTTGTTATCGAGTGCAGAGCACGCTTTCGAGCTAAATCCTAACCCCGAACATGTGTACTCCGATTTAGCCAATCGGAAAACCTAAAGAAAGTAAAGAGACATATCTTAAATCCTAAGAAATGCTGAAAATGCAAAGTGATCCAATTCAGATCAATTGATGATGAGCCCACGAGAGCTCGTTTCAGGATCTTTCCCTCTCCGTGGAGCAGGAGGTGGCAGCGCGGATGTAGGCGCTATAGGTTATTTCACATACTCGGGTAGCTCTCCACGTCTAACCCGTTCCTCAATCAGATCTATAAGATGCCTACAGTCATCCGTGTTATGACCGTCCATATTGTGAAATATGCAGTATCTTCCAGAATCACGTTCTCTTTGCGATGGCTCCCTCCTGGGAGGCTTTGGATAGGAGACGTCACCGTTTGTGTTCACATAGATGTCGGTTAGTGATGAATTGAGCTCGGTGTACTTTTCATATCTAGGCCCTCTCCGGGGCTGAGCGTTGTGGTCATTCTTGACATCAACTTTCCCTTTGCCTTTTCCAGAATCAGATGGTTCTCCGTCTTTGAGCATGTTGACATTGAGAATTTTCTTTTCGGACATTGCGTCTTCTTCATGCAGAAATCTATCTGATTCAAGGTAGAATTCGCTGAGATTCCGTGGTGAGTCTCGGTACAAGGATTTTTTGAACTCCGAGTTGTCCAGAACGCCTGATACTGCTACCATCAGTACCATCGATTGTTCTGGGCAGTCAACTGATGCTGCTGCCATGTTGAATCTTTCTAGAAATGAGCGCAGTGTTTCTCTAGGCCCCTGTTTGATTGTAGTGAGTGACATTACATTCTTGGGTCGAGCGATGTGGACCCGAAACTGTTCAATAAAGCGAGCGACCAACATATTCCAGCTGTTGATCGATTCATATTCCAGCTGTCGAATCCACATAGCAGCAATATCAGTCAAGAAGAGAGGGCAGCGCTTTGCCATGACGTTTTCCGACGCCGATTGAACTTCCATATGCCGTTTGTATCGCATCAGATGCACGGTAGGATCCGTCCTGCCGTTGTAGGGCTCCAGTTGTGGAAGTTTGAAATCTGGGGGATTGCGAGAATTCCTGATTTCTTGTGTGAATGGATTGTGGTTGACATCATCCATGTCATTCTTGTAGGTTCGGCCTCTCGAGAGGCGTTCAATGAGGTTGGCGAGCCAATCTCCTTCAAAGAGCTGTTGCAAGCTGCTAAGGTCATAGCTGGTGCCCCCAGCGTTAAATCTAGAAGAGTTATGAAAGGTATGGGGAGCTTGGAAAGACCATCCGGTTCGGTTCGGAGGTGCCCCCATGTTGCGGCTCGGAGAAGCGAGGGAGGTCATGGCGAGGTGCACGGTTCGGGTCGGATGTACCGATCCGTCCAGGTTCTCCTGTTCCGAACCGGGGAGCTTGATGCTGAAGTTGTGTGGTATTGCCGATCTGAACTGGTGCGAAGATTGGTCGTGCTCGCCCTGAATTCCTGAGGTTGGCAACGTCTTCATTCAAAACGTTGAGTGGCGGAGCTGCACGCTGCTGTTGGGGATTAACCCCGAGTTCATTCAGATTTGTGCCCTCTCCGATTCGGATCGGATCCGAACCGATCCGGTTTGCAGCTGCTGCTGGGGCTGACTCTATTCCATTTCCCATGAGTTGTACGTTGTTGCTCGGCCTTCCTTCCATTCGAGCGAAGAATTGGTCGATCATTTCCTGTTGTTTGCGAAGGAGGTCATCTTGCCTTGCCATTTGAGTTCTCAATTTAGCGAGAACTCCGTCCATCTCTTCTCTGGTCAAGTATGTTGATGGGTTTTCATGTGAGGAAGCTTCATGGCTTGCCTCGTTTCTCGTGCCTTCGCCTTCAATACGGGAAACCTTTCGCTTAGCCATCGATCCAATAGCCAAATAATCCGCTTCCTTTAGAGCTAGAAATTGAAGTAGTTGTGTGCCCCCTTCCTGGCGCGCCAAAATGTTAGACCAAATCTGGGCCAAACACCCAAATGCTGTGTGAAAACCTCACAATTGCAGATTAATGCAGAAAAAGTAGTAAAATAAGAGGAGACACACGATATTTTTATAGTGGTTCGGCTCAAACCAAGCCTACGTCCACTTTATAGTTTCTTAAATCCTAAGAAGCTATTACAATGTTGTTTGTTTGCGGATTATACATGAAATTCTCGTGTTTACAATGAAGAAGAGGAGATTAGGGAATGAATTTATACATGAATTCCTCGTGTTAAAGTGATGAGCAATGTCCTTGCTTGGTTGTAATGGAGGCCAAGTGTTGGAGTAGCCAAAAAGTCCCCTGAAATGGCCATGTGAGGGTGTATTTATAAGCGTAGAGGAGCCTTGCAAGGCTCTGAAGCGGTCCGGTTCGGAGGTGCCACGTGGTGGGCACTGAGGTGATCTCGGAAGTAGTGGAGAAGTGGTCTTCGGATCGTGCTAGGACAGGTGGAGCTCGATTCGGAAGAGTAGGAGCGGTTACTCTCTGAGAATCGGTCAAACTCCATGTGCTGAAGCAGGTTCAGGGGGTCGGTTCGGGTCCGATCCAAACCGAGTGTCCAAAGCCAAGTGTGCTTGACGAGTAGAAGGAGCTTTGTGCGGGTCGGGTCTTCCTTTAGCCGATCCGAACCAAGGTGATGTCTCCGATCCGAAGGCTGGAAGCACTTCAGTGCAGAATACTTCAGGCGGGTCGGGTCTTCTATGCTCCGATCCGATCCGATGAGTACTAAATTTCCTTTTGCAAAGTTATGCCATTCGGTCCTCTCACCCGATCCGAACCGTATATCCAATCCTAATGGGTTATGCCAATTCCAGATTCCAAGTTCCCAGTTCTGCACGCGTTCACGGAAATGGGCGTAACTTTAAAACCGTAAGTCCGTTTTAGCCAAACGAAAGCTCGATTCGAAGCTGATTCAGAGAGCTACATGAGTTACCAAGCTCAGCACCGTAATTGCTGTTTTCGGGCCCAAAAGAGATCGTCTGATAGGAGTTTCAGGCCGTTCTTTGTTTGTGATGCGATTTCGACCAAATTGCTGCCTGTCTTCTGACGATGCTTCCAATGCTGGAGCGTATTGTTGATCAGAGATTTCATGTTTGACTGCTTTGACTAAAAAGCAGGTCAACATTTTGACCCCAAAACATATCTTGCTGAACGAAGGAAGATGTGTTCTGGATAATCCAAGAAATCCAAGGCCACGCTAGCCTGCCAGCTGCAAGTATAAACCATACCTGCGAAGAAAAGAAAGCAAACAAGTATGTCAAAATCTAACAAAACTGATTATACTTTCGAGCATAAACCATGCTTGGCCGTTTGGTTGAGCATAAACTACACTCAAGAGACGTTCGAATCATCCTGCCAAAACCTGACGAGGGACCTAACCTTCCGGGTATAAGCCATACTAGGAAGTTCAAACTGAGCATAATCCATACTCGAGTTTTATTGAGTTCCTTTGCCGAATACTGACAAGATCGTTCGTCGTTCCTGAGTATAATCCATACTTAAGAATCCTAGTGAGTACAAACCATACTCATGTCGAGATAGAGCTATACTGGCCAAAACCTGACAAGATAGTCTGTCCCTAGGCATAATCCATGCCTAGGGGTCCGAGATAAGTATAAGCCATACTTTAACTGAGATTGAGAATCCTGCCACAACCTGACAAGACACTTAAATTCGCCAAACACGATCCATGTTCAGAAAGTCCTTCCTTATTCAATTCAAAGTACAAAACCAAGGCAAATCCTGATTGGTTTGTCATCGAGTGCAGAGCACGTTTTGGAGCTAAATCCTAACCCCGAACGTGTGTACTCCGATTTAGCCAATCGGAAAACCTAAAGAAAGCAAAGAGACATATCTTAAATCCTAAGAAATGCTGAAAATGCAAAGTGATCCAATCCAGATCAATTGATGATGAGCCCACGAGAGCTCGTTTCAGGATCTTTCCCTCTCCGCGGGGCAGGAGGTGGCAGCGCGGGTGTAAGCGCTATAGGTTGTTTCACATACTCGGGTAGCTCTCCACGTCTAACCCGTTCCTCAATCAGATCTCTAAGATGCCTGCAGTCATCCATGTTATGACCGTCCGTATCGTGAAATATGCAGTATCTTCCAGAATCACGTTCTCTTTGCGATGGCTCCCTCCTGGGACGCTTTGGATAGGAGACGTCACCGTTTGTGTTCATATAGATGTCGGTTAGTGACGAATTCAGCTCGTTGTACTTTTCATATCTAGGCCCTCTCCGAGGCTGAGCGTTGCGGTCATTCTTGACAGCAAATTTCCCTTTGCCTTTTGCAGAATCAGATGGTTCTCCGTCTTTGAGCATGTTGACATCGAGAATTTTCTTTTCAGACATTGCGTCTTCTTCACGCAGAAATCTATCTGACTCAAGGTAGAATTCGCTGAGATTCCGTGGTGAGACTCGATACAAGGATTTTTTGAACTCCGAGTTGTCCAGAACGCCAGATACTATTGCCATAAGTACCATCGATTGTTCAGGGTGGTCAACTGATGTTGCTGCCATGTTGAATCTTTCTAGAAATGAGCGCAGTGTTTCTCTAGGCCCCTGTTTGATTGTAGTGAGCGACATTACATTCTTGGGTCGAGCGATTTGGACCCGAAACTGTTCAATAAAGCGAGCGACCAACATATTCCAGCTGTTGATCGATTCAGATTCCAGCTGCCGAATCCACATAGCAGCAATATCGGTCAAGAAGAGAGGGAAGCACTTTGCCATGACGTTTTCCGACGCCGATTGAACTTCCATACGCCATTTGTATTGCATCAGATGCACGGTAGGATCCGTCCTGCCGTTGTAGGGCTCCAGTTGTGGAAGTTTGAAATCTGGGGGATTGCGAGAATTCCTGATTTCTTGTGTGATTGGATTGTGGTTGACATCATCCATGTCATTCTGGTAGGTGCGGCCTCTCGAGAGGCGTTCAATGAGGTTGGCGAGCCGATCGCCTTCAAAGAACTATTGCAAGCTGCTAAGGTCATAGCTGGTGCCCCCAGCGTTAAATCTAGAAGAGTTCTGAAAGATATGGGGAGCTTGGAAGACCATCCGGTTCGGAGGTGCCCCCATGTTGCGGCTCGGAGAAGCGAGGGAGGTCATGGCGAGGTGCACGGTTCGGGTCGGATGTACCGATCCGTCCAGGTTCTCCTGTTCCGAACCGGGGAGCTTGATGCTGAAGTTGTGTGGTATTGCTGATCCGAACCAGTGCGAAGATTGGTCGTGCTCGCCCTGAATTCCTGAGGTTGGCAACGTTTTCATACAAAACGTTGAGTGGCGGAGCTGCACGCTGCTGTTGGGGATTGACCCCGAGTTCATTCAGATTTGCGCCCTCTCCTATTCGGATCGGATCCGAACCGATCCTGTTTGCAGCTGCTGTTGGGGCTGACTCTATTCCATTTCCCATGAGTTGTACGCTGTTGCTCGGCCTTCCTTCCATTCGAGCGAAGAATTGGTCGATCATCTCCTGTTATTTGCGAAGGAGGTCATCTTTCCTTGCCATTTGAGTTCTCAATTCAGCGAGAACTTCGTCCATCTCTTCACTGGTCAAGTATGCTGATGGGTTTTCATGTGAGGAAGCTTCATGGCTAGCCTCGTTGCTCGTGCCTTCACCTTCAACACGGGAAATCTTTCGCTTAGCCATCAAGCCAATAGCCAAATAATCCGCTTCCTTTAGAGCTAGAAATTGAAGTAGTTGTGTGCCCCTTCCTGGCCCGCCAAAATGTTAGACCAAAATCTAGGCCTAACACCCAAATGCTATGTGAAAACCTCACAATCACAAATTAATGCAGAAAAAGCAGTAAAATAAGAGGAGACACACGATATTTTTATAGTGGTTCGGCTCAAATCAAGCCTACGTCCACTTTATAGTTTCTAAAATCCTAAGAAGCTATTACAATGTTGTTTGTCTACGGATTATACACGAAATCCTCGTGTTTACAATGAAGAAGAGGAGATTAGGGAATGAATTTATACACGAATTCCTCATGTTAAAGTGATGAGCAATGTCCTTGCTTGGTTGTAATGGAGGCCAAGTGTTGGAGTAGCCAAAAAGTCCCTTGAAATGGCCATGTGAGGGTGTAGTTATAAGCGTAGAGGAGCCTTGCAAGGCTCTAAAGCGGTCGGTTCGGAGGTGCCACGTAGTGGGCACTGAGGTAATCTCGGAAGTAGTGGAGAAGTGGTCTTCGGATCGTGCTAGGGCAGGTGGAGCTCGATTCGGAAGAGTAGGAGCGGTTACTCTCTTAGAATCGGCCAAACTCCATGTGCTGAAGCAGGTTCAGGGGGTCGGTTCGGGTCCGATCCGAACCGAGTGTCCAAAGCCAAGTGTGCTTGACGAGTAGAAGGAGCTTTGTGCGGGTCGGGTCTTCCTTTAGCCGATCCGAACCGAGGGGATGTTTCTGATCCGAAGGCTGGAAGCACTTCAGTGCAGAATACTTCAGGCGGGTCGGGTCTTCTGTGCTCCGATCCGATCCGAGGAGTACAAAATTTTCTTTTGCAAAGTTATGCCATTCGGTCCTCTCACCCGATCCGAACCGTATATCCGATCCTAATGGGTTATGCCAATTCCAGATTCCAAGTTCCCAGTTCTGCACGCGTTCACGAAAACGGGCGTAACTTTCAAACCATAAGTCCGTTTTAGCCAAACGAAAGCTCGATTCGAAGCTGATTCAGAGAGCTACATGAGTTATCGAGCTCAGCTCCGTAATTGTTGTTTTCGGGCCCAATAGAGATCGTCTGATAGGAGTTACAGTCCGTTCTCTGTTTGTGATGCGATTTCGACCAAATCGCTGCCTGTCTTCTGACGATGCTTCCAATATTGGAGCGTATTGTTGATAAGAGATTTCATGTGTGACTGCTTTGACTAAAAAGCATGTCAACATTTTGCCCCCCATAACATATCTTGTTGAACGAAGGAAGATGTGTTCTGGATAATCCAAGAAGTCCAAGGCCACGCTGGGCCTGCCAGCTGCAAGTACAAACCATACCTGCGAAGAAAAGAAAGCAAACAAGTATGTCAAAATCTAATAAAACTGATTATACTTTCGAGCATAAACCATGCTTGGCCGTTTGGTTGAGCATAAACTACACTCAAGAGACGTTCAAATCATCATGCCAAAACCTGACGAGGGACCTAACCTTCTGGATATAAGCCATACCAGGAAGTTCAAACTGAGCATAATCCATACTCGAGTTTTATTGAGTTCCTTTGCCAAATACTGACAAGATCGTTCGTCGTTCCTGAGTATAATCCATACTTAAGAATCCTAGTGAGTACAAACCATACATATGTCGGGATAGAGCTATACTTGCCAAAACCTGACAAGATAGTCAGTCCCTAGGCATAATCCATGCCTAGGGGTCCGAGATAAGTATAAGCGATACTTTAACTAAGATTGAGAATCCTGCCACAACTTGACAAGACACTTAATTTCGCCAAACATAATCCATGTTCAGAAAGTCCTTCCTTATTCAATTCAATGTACAAAACCAAAGCAAATCCTGATTGGTTTGTCATCGAGTGCAGAGCACGCTTTGGAGCTAAATCCTAACCCCGAACGTGTGTACTCCGATTTAGCCAATCGGAAAACCTAAAGAAAGCAAAGAGACATATCTTAAATCCTAAGAAATGCTGAAAATGCAAAGTGATCCAGTCAAGATCAATTGATGATGAGCCCACGAGAGCTCGTTTCAGGATCTTTCCCTCTCCGTGGAGCAGGAGGTGGCAGCGCGGATGTAGGCGCTATAGGTTGTTTCACATACTCGGGTAGCTCTCCACGTCTAACCCATTCCTCAATCAGATCTCTAAGATGCCTGCAGTCATCTGTGTTATGACCGTCCATATCGTGAAATATGCAGTATCTTCCAGAATCACGTTCTCTTTGCGATGGCTCCCTCTTGGGAGGCTTTGGATAGGAGACGTCACCGTTTGTGTTCACATAGATGTCGGTTAGTGACGAATTGAGCTCAGTGTACTTTTCATATCTAGGCCCTCTTCGGGGCTGAGCGTTGCAGACATTCTTGATAGTAAATTTCCCCTTGCCTTTTCCAGAATCAGATGGTTCTCCGTCTTTGAGCATGTTGACATCGAGAATTTTCTTTTCGGACATTGCGTCTTCTTCACGCAGAAATCTATCTGATTCAAGGTAGAATTCGCTGAGATTCCGTGGTGAGTCTCGGTACAAGGATTTTTTGAACTCCGAGTTGTCCAGAACGCCAGATATTGCTGCCATTAGTACCATCGATTGTTCAGGGTGGTCAACTGATGCTGCTGCCATGTTGAATCTTTCTAGAAATGAGCGCAGTGTTTCTCTAGGCCCCTGTTTGATTGTAGTGAGTGACATTACATTCTTGGGTCGAGCGATGTGGACCCGAAACTGTTCAATAAAGCGAGCGACCAACATATTCCAGCTGTTGATCGATTCAGATTCCAGCTGCCGAATCCACATAGCAGCAATATCGGTCAAGAAGAGAGGGAAGCACTTTGCCATGACGTTTTTCGACGCCGATTGAACTTCCATATGCCGTTTGTATCGCATCAGATGCACGGTAGGATCCGTCCTGCCGTTGTAGGGCTCCCGTTGTGGAAGTTTGAAATCTGGGGGATTGCGAGAATTCCTGATTTCTTGTGTGAATAGATTGTGGTTGACATCATCCATGTCATTCTGGTAGGTGCAGCCTATCGAGAGGCGTTCAATGAGGTTGGCGAGCCGATCGCCTACAAAGAGATGTTGCAAGCTGCTAAGGTCATAGCTGGTGCCCCCAGCGTTAAATCTAGAAGAGTTCTGAAAGGTATGGGGAGCTTGGAAGACCATCTGGTTTGGTTCGGAGGTGCCCCCATGTTGCAGGTCAGAGAAGCGAGTGAGGTCACGGCGAGGTGCACGGTTCGGGTCGGATGTACCGATCCGTCCAGGTTCTCCTGTTCCGAACCGAGGAGCTTGATGCTGAAGTTGTGTGGTATTGCCGATCCGAACTGGTGCGAAGATTGGTCGTGCACGCCCTGAATTCCTGATGTTGGCAACGACTTCATACAAAACGTTGAATGGCGGAGCTGCACGCTGCTGTTGGGGATTGACCCCGAGTTCATTCAGATTTACGCCCTCTCCGGTTCGAATCGGATCTAAACCGATCTGATTTGCAGCTGCTGCTGGGGCTGACTCTATTCCATTTCCCATGAGTTGTACGCTGTTGCTCGGCCTTCCTTCCATTCGAGCAAAGAATTGGTCGATCATCTCTTGTTGTTTGCGAAGGAGGTCATCTTGCCTTGCCGTTTGAGTTCTCAATTCAGCGAGAACTCCGTCCGTCTCTTCTCTGGTCAAGTATGCTGATGGGTTTTCATGTGAGGAAGCTTCATGGCTTGCCTCGTTTCTCGTGCCTTCGCCTTCAACACGGGAAATCTTTCGCTTAGCCATCGATCCAATAGCCAAATAATCCGCTTCCTTTAGAGCTAGAAATTGAAGTAGTTGTGTGCCCCCTTCCTGGCGCGCCAAAATGTTAGACCAAAATCTGGGCCTAACACCCAAATGCTATGTGAAAACCTCACAATCACAGATTAATGCAAAAAAAGTAGTAAAATAAGAGGAGACACACGATATTTTTATAGTGGTTTGGCTCAAACCAAGTCTACGTCCACTTTATAGTTTCTTAAATCCTAAGAAGCTATTACAATGTTGTTTGTTTGCGGATTGTACACGAAATCCTCGTGTTTACAATGAAGAAGAGGAGATTAGGGAATGAATTTATGCACAAATTCCTCGTGTTAAATTGATGAGCAATGTCCTTGCTTGGTTGTAATGGAGGCTAAGTGTTGGAGTAGCCAAAAAGTCCCTTCAAATGGCCATGTGAGGGTGTATTTATAAGTGTAGAGGAGCCTGGCAAGGCTCTGAAGCGGCCCGGTTTGGAGGTGCCACGTGGTGTCCACTGAGGTGATCTCGGAGGTAGTGGAGAAGTGGTCTTCGGATCGTGCTAGGACAGGTGGAGCTCGATTCGGAAGAGTAGGAGCGGTTACTCTCTGAGAATCAGTCAAACTCCATGTGCTGAAGCAGGTTCAGGGGGTCGGTTCGGGTCCGATCCGAACCGAGTGTCCAAAGCCAAGAGTGCTTGACGAGTAGAAGGGGCTTTGTGTGGGTCGGGTCTTCCTTTAACCGATCCGAACCGAGGTGATGTCTCCGATCCGAAGGCTGGAAGCACTTCAATGCAGAATACTTCAGGCGGGTCGGGTTGTAATAACCCGGAAAATCTGGGCCAGTTTAAAATTTTTATTTTGGCAATTTTAGCGAATTTTGATTATTTAAAATGAATTATTTTAAATAATATCGACGAGAAATTTATTTTGAATATAATTCGAACGTATATATTATATACGCCATCGTTAGAATATATATATTTATATATAATTATAAATAGAATTGAAAATGGCGCGGTAGTTCGATAATTCGATTTCAAACTTCAATTGAATGTACCGGGTGCAAAACAATCCGGATTTTAGTGAAACCAAAAATAATGGAATCTAATAGTGAATATCTTTCCAACGAATCCGAAAAATCAAAAGTTCGTAGCGAGAGTCAAAAGATATGTCCAGTTGAAACTTCTGAATAGTCGCTATGGAATTCAGGCCCTTAAAAATGGACATTTTGCAAACGACCTCGGATTTCGACGAAACCAGTTTTGTTGGATTCGCAGTGTCAAGTTATTGTAGATTCCAAATTTCATAATTTTTCGAATCAATATGTGAGCATGGCAAAGGAAAACGCGTTTGACCAGTTTCAGTTGATTTTAATCAACTGGAAATTGGCCATTTTTCTAACGGTCTCAGAATTCGACGAAACTAGTTTTGTTAGGACCGTATCGTCAATACGAAGCTAGAAAATATTTTTCAGGAATTTCTCTAATTAGTATGTGACCCCGGTAATTTGAAATGTACGTTTAAAATTCAATATAGTGATTTAAATGTAAATTCAAAGGAAACTGATCAAAACATTAGAATTGGCCTACGAAATATATTCTATTGTGTTCGGAATGGGGGTATTTGGCTAGGGACGACAGTCGTTGGGGTTCATTTGGTGTTTGCTTATGGTTTTGGCAATAAAATTGAATAAAATAATAAAATAATTTTCTATAAAAAACCCTAGTCAAACCCTAGACACCCCCCCCCATCAGATTTCCGCCGCCATCAGATGGAACGAGCGGGAATCAAGCTCCGAAATTCAAATGAAAAATTCCCCCAACCCACTTCAAATTAGAATCCAATCCAAACCAAAAATCTTTAACCAAATCGAGGGCGTTCCATCCATACCCTGATGATCGGATTTCGTCAAGTATGGAGCTTGAATTATGAAGCCAAATTCTCGCCGTTCGCAGGCGATTTCCTCCCAAGCCTGGCCACCGAGTTCCATGCCACTCGAAGCGGTGAAGGAGGGCGCGTAGGCGCACCTCATGGGGGGCTCCGATCGATCTCCGTTCATCTGTGGGTGGCGCGTGACAGGAGAGAGAAGGCGGAGCTGATGGGTTATTCGGTACAGTAGGCACGTTGAAGAAGATTAACAGT
The DNA here is from genome assembly GCA_030737875.1 of Allium sativum. NCBI lineage: Eukaryota > Viridiplantae > Streptophyta > Magnoliopsida > Asparagales > Amaryllidaceae > Allium > Allium sativum. The sequence goes on along the minus strand of JASFAX010002714.1, from coordinate 27,845 downwards.
GAGGGTTTTTTTCTTTTATTTTTTTTCCCTTCTTCTTGTAACTACTTTAATCAGTTTTAAATTATGAATACATTGATTTTAAATTTCAGTTTTCAAATAAGAAAACATAGATTTCTTTTTCAATTTTGAATATAAATACCAAAGGTAAAAGCTTGATTTTTATATAATAACATGGATAAAAATCTATTTTTTTTTATATAGGAAAAAAATATAGCTTTATTTTATAAAAATATGATTTTTAGAATGAAATTGCTTTGAATATATATATATATAATATATGTTTTGTTTTTGAATAATATTATTTGCATGGTTTTTAAAAATAGAAATGTCAATATTTTTGTACATAAAAATATCATTGTTTAGTAAATAAAAATAGAAATCGACAAAAATACGATTTTTATTCGTGTAGAGTGATAGAAATTCGATTTTTATATATTGAATAGCAAAGTAAAATTTCGATTTTTACATAGGTAGTGAAAGCGGGCAACGAAGATGACGAAGATGCGATAGCGATGAAGATTTCTATCAATGAAGTGCCGTGGAGCTAGGATAGCTATATGTGAGAATTTCTCACCTTTCAATTTCTTTTCTAATTATATATATATACTAGGATGCAGACAGTGCTTAGTAGCACCCGACACAATCGTCCACAGACCATGGACTTGTTTGTTTGGTTGCATAGATTAGTTATATGATGTGATTTGAATTGGTTGTTTGGTGATTTTGATTGATGTGTGAATGGCGTGGGCCTTCACTAGACCGGGGATGAGGCTAGGCCTTGTCCCGTTTCTAGTATCGTGCCGTTATGCCGCCGAAATTTTCTAAAATATGTTAGAAAAATAAAAATATCATTTTATTGAATAAATGAACTGGATAGAAATTCATATGTTGAAATAAAATGTTTTATCGTTAAAAATATAATTTTTAACGTGAATGTGAATAAATAAATATTCATTTACAAACCAGACGGTTTGTTTATGTACACCTATTTGAAGGACATTGATTGGGTCGATAAATTTTACACATCGCCCAACAGCACAAATAAAATATGTGTTTGATTGTTTGAAACCCCACACGGGTGTTGGGATGAAATTTGAAGTTCACTCATCCTGATTGATTAAATATGTCGATCGATTGATTGACAGGCTGTTATAAGCGTTGAATATCTATATTTGATGCTTTTACAGTGTAGTGCACTTTGGTTGATGGTTGATTATTTTCAATGTTATTATATACATGTGTTGTATGAAAATCCATATAATTAACTTTATATGGTAATTGATTGGGCCTCATTCCAATTTGAAAAATAAAGAATATTATAAAATAAAAGTTCATGTGTTGACAGTACTCATCCATTGAGATTGGTCATGTGTTGAACGAAATATTTTAGTAATAAAATTTACATCTTTATCGATATAAAATAAAAGTTCATGTGTTGACAGTACTCATCCATTGAGATTGGTCATGTGTTGAACGAAATATTTTGATAACAACTATTTTGAAAAAGAAATATTTGAAATAGAATATTTGAAAATAGAAATTTATGAAGCCGTGTTGATTAGATTGACGCCATTTTGACGTGAACGATATTTATATCGATTTTATTCATTTTGAAATGAATTGAATTGAAAACGATTTCGAAATGAATTGAATTGAAAACGATTTCGAAATGAAATGAATTGAAAACGATTTCGAAATGAATTAAATTGAAAACGATTTCGAAATGAAATGAATTGAAAACGATTTCGAAATGAATTGAATTGAAAACGATTTCGAAATGAATTGAATTGAAAACGATTTCGAAATGAATTGAATTGAAAACGATATCGAAATGAAATGAATTGAAAACGATTTCGAAATGAAATGAATTGAAAACGATTTCGAAATGAAATGAATTGAAAACGATTTCGAAATGAATTGAATTGAAAACGATTTCGAAATGAATTGAATTGAAAACGATTTCGAAATGAATTGAATTGAAAACGATTTCGAAATGAAATGAATTGAAAACTATTTCGAAATGAATTGAATTGAAAACGATTTCGAAATGAAATGAATTGAAAACTATTTCGAAATGAATTGAATTGAAAACAATTTCGAAATGAATTGAATTGAAAATGATTTCGAAATGAATTGAATTGAAAACGATTTCGAAATGAATTGAATTGAAAACGAATTCAAATTGAATTGAAAGCGAATTGAAATGAATTCAAATTGAATTGAAATTTGAATTGAATAGAAATGAATTTCAAAACGAATTTATAAGGAAGAATTCAATTTTGATTTGAATTGAAATGGAAGTTGAAATTGCTTTTGAAACGAATTTTAAAACTATTCATATAATTCGTTTTAAATAGAAATCGACGAAATATATATTATATATATTTTATATATAATATAATGGCCTGAATAGAACGCGCCGCGCCGCGGCAGTTCGTGATTTTCGACCATTTATTTCAAACGGACATTACGGGAGATCCGACCGTCGGATTCTCCTAAAACCGGAACCGTTGGGTTCGTATCGAAAAGAGCTTTCTAATGAATATTAGAAATTTGAAATCTAATGGTTGGATTTGGAGATACGTCCAAATCAAATTTGAAAAAGGTCGCTGTAAGTGCAGTTCGATGGCCATTGATGGAAATCGACTGTACGGGCCTTGATAAAATTATTCAAAATAGTAATAATTTGTGTAAAATCATAAGAAATGATTTAGAAAGAATTGGGATGAAAAACTCCATATTTGAAAAGATAAAAATAGATTTTTATCGAAATGAACTAGTTTTGAACTAGAATTATAATTCTATTTATTTTTAAATAAATAAATTGAATTCGAAAAGGGTTTTAAAAATAACCAAAATTTCCAATGATTGCATTGGAGTGGATTTGAATCGAAATTGTCTTCGGAATATTTCGATGTTGGAATTCGGGATTATACAGATGTTGTTATGGAAATTTGAAAGATGTAGATATTTATATCGTTATTTCCAATACGACATTTGTAAATCGTAGAATTTGGTATTGAATATAAGCCGATATATTTTCTATTCAGAGCCTTATATTGAATATCAAATGTGATTTGGGTTTGTCGTGAATGGTGTCTTCACTAACACTGTTCTTGAACCCAGTTGAGAAAAGATTAAATCTTTTTATTTAGATTTAACGAAGTGTACCAATTAAACAATATTTAATTGGAACTGAATTGATATTGATTTTTGGGTTTACCGTGAACAGTGTTTTAAATAACACTCGTTCTTTAACCCGATAATTAATGAATGTGATTTTGGGTTTATCGTGAACCGTGTTTTAAATGACACTGATTCTTTAACCCAGTCGAAGATTAAAACTAAGTGGAGTTCTAATGAATCTTTAATTAGATTGAAAAGATCGAGAATGGAGTATCACCAGTTTTGCTCCAGGCGATAGTTAAATTTTTAATTAGATTTGAACGTGAAATGGTAATTGAATTTACCGATAACACTGTGGTGTTAGATATGAAGTATTACCAGTTTTACTTCATGGGATGAATAGGTCGGGATGGGGAAATTAAAATAAATGATTACTTCGGTAAGGTTCGCTAATCCCGACTAGTTTGAATTGAGATTCAAAAATAGAATAAAGAATAAATTCAAGGAATTTATCTTGGATAAAATTAATGGGAACCTTTCCCTATGAATGTGAAATTTAGAAACTAACTGTCGGTTAGCTAAGCAGAATGGTTTTCTGGATATTGATCTGATGTTGGTTTCGGCCTTCGGGGTTAATATTTGGGAAATTATTCTCTTGATTAATTTACGGTTAGTGGCTAATGAATTGGAATGAGGCGTATGTTGTGTTTGTGTAACACTTATTTAAAATAATACGCGAGTTATTCGGAAAGACCGGGTTTACCCCATTCTGAATAACTGATACGACGATAAGTCGAAGATGAAGACGATGGTCGAAGACCGGAGGTCTTCACGTCGTTTGGATAATTACTGATAATCTTGATTGGGCTGTACACCCAAGAAGATGGAAACAGTTGGTGATCGTCCAGACGTACTTGGAGATCGATGGATATGCGGGGTACTAGGTGCCTCCGGTTTCGTTCAGACCCAGAACGAACTTGTAAAGGGACTGTGTGTCTGACATTGGATTTTAGTCTGTGTGATTGATCTCTATTAAATATATATCTGTTTGGCGGCAGAGAATTTATTCTCTTGCTTAACGCCCTTCTCTGAGACGTACGAGCTCAGGGGTTATATATTGATGGATATCAAACGCATGGAGTGAATTTCCTGTGTGGCATGCCTAAGTGGCAATTGATCGAGGCTTCTGTTGAAAAGCAAAGCCTTGTGGTGATGTAAGCACGGCCTTTGTGGCGTAGCTTTGTGTAACGTTTACTTCGCGAGTTTCACACCCGGTATGAACCAAAAACGGGAGGGGACCTCAGGGAGGGCATGCGTTTCTTTCTAGTTAGAAGTGGCGTCAGTGGTTTTACACGCACTGACGAGTTTGACTTATGTGGTTGTTGCTGTTGCGAGACGCCTCGGATTGATCGGTCGTTCTCGAACCGATGGAGTCATTTAGTTGGCTCATTTACGCCCCAAAGGGTGGGGAAACGCATGTTCAGGCATTTTAATCCACATCGGTGGACCGGCCCTGACGATCCAAGGGTCACTCGAGCTCTGATCCTGAGGGGCGGGCTAGAGCGTCTCGAATCGGTTGAGGACTATCTTTTGCCTCGGTTCATAGATGGAAATCCAATTTCCAAATACGTGACTTTGCGTTTTTATTTGTAGAGCCTAGTATGGCGACATAGTGGGATGGGGCGCTCATGCCGCCTATGATTGATACTTATGATTTGAAGTTGTTTTATACACTATGCACTTATAATAGTATCAAACGATTTGTTTTAAACGTATCAAGCATTCTTTGGCTGTTATAAGGGAAAACCCTATCCTCGGCTGCGTTGCATTGTGTGATGGGACCTGGGTCTTATAACAGCTTCATTTTTCTTTATTTAGCATTGCGCTGTTTGTTTTATGCACTGGTATTCTTGGGAGGAAACCCGTTCCGTGTTATACGGCGTGGTCCCTTGATTTATCTAACTTTAAAATAAAGATTAATAACTGTTTTAGTTCTCACACCAGTCCCATGACTGACCTGGAGTTTATTGTTTTAACCTAAACTCTGGGTGCCCCTATTTTGACACGGGCAGCTAGTAGTTTTGGTTTTGCAGATTTATATTCATAGGTTCCTGGTTTACAGCTGGAACGATATCCGGAAAACTTTGTATCCGTATATCTCTTCTAGTTGTGTATTGTATTATTTTCCGCTGCTATATATTTAAATGTAATTTAAATCTCTGATATTTCTGTGTAATATTCATTTGTACTCTGTATATTCTTGTAATTTGATGCATTGTTGTAATATACAATGAAATGTTCTTCTGTATGCGTTCTGTTGTGGTTTGTTCTCGAACTATCCGACACTTTCCTTTACGGGGAAGTTACGGGTTTTCACAGTTGGTATCAGAGCTTTGGTTTACAAAGCTTAGAGAACATGGCACATTAGAACCGTACGAAAGAATTCATCAGAAATTGGATTAGTAATATCCAACGAGAATGACTCGTTAGAGATGGGATCAGTAGTATCCTAGAACGAGTGTGAAGAGTATATTTTTAAAAAATGAAAACAAATCTTGTTTTGAAATATAAATCAAATATTCGTATTTGGTTATTTATTTATATTGATGTGGACAGTCCAGTATACATAGATTTTGCGTATACGTCTGATCCGCGTGTATTCAAAGTTTTAATATATTGGATAGATATAGCATCACACTCTAGTCGCCCGAAGATGATATTGATGATAGCGATCGCATCATCAACATTTATGTTCGAGTTTCGAAGGTGTGATTTTCTATATATTTCCATTAGACTGGTGTGAGAACCAAAACTAATATAGCTAGAATACATTGTTATGATTTGGCATCAAAACATGATTTTCTTTATATATATCAAAATTATCAATTTGAAACGTTAAATTCACTAATTGATTGATGTTTGTGTTGTTTGTTTATTTGTTTGATAATTTTGAACCATTTAGCCTGATTGAACCAAATATTGGATTGTATTGAAAATTGGTTGCATTTGCTTGCATATACATATATATCATTGAACAGGTCATAGCAAGGAGGCTAGAGCAGAGAATAAAATTTGTTTGCCCGACAAATAGGTACATGTTTACTACATAATTTACTGTTTTGTTTGGGTGATGATGATTTTATGAGCCTATTGGCTAGCCGCTTGGCTTTTTCTTTTTCTTTTTGAGATCTGAAGGACCGGGGAAGCTATTTGAAATTCCCCGATGCTCCCGGTGCAGGGGAGGTTATGGCGAAATTTTTCAAAAATTTAGGGTGTTAGCCAAATTTTTGAAATTTTGAAAATTCTCGGAAACTGAAAAGTTGGAGAATGCAAGCCAGATCGAACGTAGAGTTGATTAATCAAACCACTTTCGACTTCATTCCTTTTCGGGGACGAAAAGTTTTAAGTGGGGGAGATTGTAATAACCCGGAAAATCTGGGCCAGTTTAAAATTTTTATTTTGGCAATTTTAGCGAATTTTGATTATTTAAAATGAATTATTTTAAATAATATCGACGAGAAATTTATTTTGAATATAATTCGAACGTATATATTATATACGCCGTCGTTAGAATATATATATTTATATATAATTATAAATAGAATTGAAAATGGCGCGGTAGTTCGATAATTCGATTTCAAACTTCAATTGAATGTACCGGGTGCAAAACAATCCGGATTTTAGTGAAACCAAAAATAATGGAATCTAATAGTGAATATCTTTCCAACGAATCCGAAAAATCAAAAGTTCGTAGCGAGAGTCAAAAGATATGTCCAGTTGAAACTTCTGAATAGTCGCTATGGAATTCAGGCCCTTAAAAATGGACATTTTGCAAACGACCTTGGATTTCGACGAAACCAGTTTTGTTGGATCCGCAGTGTCAAGTTATTGCTAGATTCCAAATTTCATAATTTTTCGAATCAATATGTGAGCGTGGCAAAGGAAAACGCGTTTGACCAGTTTCAGTTGATTTTAATCAACTGGAAATTGGCCATTTTTCTAACGGTCTCAGAATTCGACGAAACTAGTTTTGTTAGGACCGTATCGTCAATACGAAGCTAGAAAATATTTTTCAGGAATTTCTCTAGTTAGTATGTGACCCCGGTAATTTGAAATGTACGTTTAAAATTCAATATAGTGATTTAAATGTAAATTCAAAGGAAACTGATCAAAACATTAGAATTGGCCTACGAAATATATTCTATTGTGTTCGGAATGGGGGTATTTGGCTAGGGACGACAGTCGTTGGGGTTCATTTGGTGTTTGCTTATGGTTTTGGCAATAAAATTGAATAAAATAATAAAATAATTTTCTATAAAAACCCTAGTCAAACCCTAGACCCCCCCCCATCAGATTTCCGCCGCCATCAGATGGAACGAGCGGGAATCGAGCTCCGAAATTCAAATGAAAAATTCCTCCAACCCACTTCAAATTAGAATCCAATCCAAACCAAAAATCTTTGACCAAATCGAGGGCGTTCCATCCATACCCTGATGATCGGATTTCGTCAAGTATGGAGCATGAATTATGAAGCCAAATTCTCGCCGTTCGCAGGCGATTTCCTCCCAAGCCTGGCCACCGAGTTCCATGCCACTCGAGGCGGTGAAGGAGGGCGCGTAGGCGCACCTCATGGGGGGCTCCGATCGATCTCCGTTCATCTGTGGGTGGCGCGTGATAGGAGAGAGAAGGCGGAGCTGATGGGTTATTCGGTACAGTAGGCACGTTGAAGAAGATTAACAGTGAGGGTTTTTTTTTCTTTTATTTTTTTTCCCTTCTTCTTGTAACTACTTTAATCAGTTTTAAATTATGAATACATTGATTTTAAATTTCAGTTTTTAAATAAGAAAACATAGATTTCTTTTTCAATTTTGAATATAAATACCAAAGGTAAAAGCTTGATTTTTATATAATAACATGGATAAAAATCTAATTTTTTTTATATAGGAAAAAAAATATAGCTTTATTTTATAAAAATATGATTTTTAGAATGAAATTGCTTTGAATATATATATATATATATATAATATATGTTTTGTTTTTGAATAATATTATTTGCATGGTTTTTAAAAATAGAAATGTCAATATTTTTGTACATAAAAATATCATTGTTTAGTAAATAAAAATAGAAATCGACAAAAATACGATTTTTATTCGTGTAGAGTGATAGAAATTCGATTTTTATATATTGAATAGCAAAGTAAAATTTCGATTTTTACATAGGTAGTGAAAGCGGGCAACGAAGATGACGAAGATGCGATAGCGATGAAGATTTCTATCAATGAAGTGCCGTGGAGCTAGGATAGCTATATGTGAGAATTTCTCACCTTTCAATTTCTTTTCTAATTATATATATATACTAGGATGCAGACGGTGCTTAGTAGCACCCGACACAATCGTCCACAGACCATGGACTTGTTTGTTTGGTTGCATAGATTAGTTATATGATGTGATTTGAATTGGTTGTTTGGTGATTTTGATTGATGTGTGAATGGCGTGGGCCTTCACTAGACCGGGGATAAGGCTAGGCCTTGTCCCGTTTCTAGTATCGTGCCGTTATGCCGCCGAAATTTTCTAAAATATGTTAGAAAAATAAAAATATCATTTTATTGAATAAATGAACTGGATAGAAATTCATATGTTGAAATAAAATGTTTTATCGTTAAAAATATAATTTTTAACGTGAATGTGAATAAATAAATATTCATTTACAAACCAGACGGTTTGTTTATGTACACCTATTTGAAGGACATTGATTGGGTCGATAAATTTTACACATCGCCCAACAGCACAAATAAAATATGTGTTTGATTGTTTGAAACCCCACACGGGTGTTGGGATGAAATTTGAAGTTCACTCATCCTGATTGATTAAATATGTCGATCGATTGATTGACAGGCTGTTATAAGCGTTGAATATCTATATTTGATGCTTTTACAGTGTAGTGCACTTTGGTTGATGGTTGATTATTTTCAATGTTATTATATACATGTGTTGTATGAAAATCCATATAATTAACTTTATATGGTAATTGATTGGGCCTCATTCCAATTTGAAAAATAAAGAATATTATAAAATAAAAGTTCATGTGTTGACAGTACTCATCCATTGAGATTGGTCATGTGTTGAACGAAATATTTTAGTAATAAAATTTACATCTTTATCGATATAAAATAAAAGTTCATGTGTTGACAGTACTCATCCATTGAGATTGGTCATGTGTTGAACGAAATATTTTGATAACAACTATTTTGAAAAAGAAATATTTGAAATAGAATATTTGAAAATAGAAATTTATGAAGCCGTGTTGATTAGATTGACGCCATTTTGACGTGAACGATATTTATATCGATTTTATTCATTTTGAAATGAATTGAAAACGATTTCGAAATGAATTGAATTGAAAACGATTTCGAAATGAAATGAATTGAAAACGATTTCGAAATGAATTGAATTGAAAACGATTTCGAAATGAAATGAATTGAAAACGATTTCGAAATGAATTGAATTGAAAACGATTTCGAAATGAATTGAATTGAAAACGATTTCGAAATGAATTGAATTGAAAACGATTTCGAAATGAAATGAATTGAAAACGATTTCGAAATGAAATGAATTGAAAACGATTTCGAAATGAAATGAATTGAAAACGATTTCGAAATGAATTGAATTGAAAACGATTTCGAAATGAATTGAATTGAAAACGATTTCGAAATGAATTGAATTGAAAACGATTTCGAAATGAAATGAATTGAAAACTATTTCGAAATGAATTGAATTGAAAACGATTTCGAAATGAAATGAATTGAAAACTATTTCGAAATGAATTGAATTGAAAACAATTTCGAAATGAATTGAATTGAAAACGATTTCGAAATGAATTGAATTGAAAACGATTTCGAAATGAATTGAATTGAAAACGATTTCGAAATGAATTGAATTGAAAACGAATTCAAATTGAATTGAAAGAGAACTGAAATGAATTCAAATTGAATTGAAATTTGAATTGAATAGAAATGAATTTCAAAACGAATTTATAAGGAAGAATTCAATTTTGATTTGAATTGAAATGGAAGTTGAAATTGCTTTTGAAACGAATTTTAAAACTATTCATATAATTCGTTTTAAATAGAAATCGACGAAATATATATTATATATATTTTATATATAATATAATGGCCTGAATAGAACGCGCCGCGCCGCGGCAGTTCGTGATTTTCGACCATTTATTTCAAACGGACATTACGGGAGATCCGACCGTCGGATTCTCCTAAACCCGGAACCGTTGGGTTCGTATCGAAAAGAGCTTTCTAATGAATATTAGAAATTTGAAATCTAACGGTTGGATTTGGAGATACGTCCAAATCAAATTTGAAAAAGGTCGTTGTAAGTGCAGTTCGATGGCCATTGATGGAAATCGACTGTACGGGCCTTGATAAAATTATTAAAAATAGTAATAATTTGTGTAAAATCATAAGAAATGATTTAGAAAGAATTGGGATGAAAAACTCCATATTTGAAAAGATAAAAATAGATTTTTATCGAAATGAACTAGTTTTGAAGTAGAATTATAATTCTATTTATTTTTAAATAAATAAATTGAATTCGAAAAGGGTTTTAAAAATAACCAAAATTTCCAATGATTGCATTGGAGTGGATTTGAATCGAAATTGTCTTCGGAATATTTCGATGTTGGAATTCGGGATTATACAGATGTTGTTATGGAAATTTGAAAGATGTAGATATTTATATCGTTATTTCCAATACGACATTTGTAAATCGTAGAATTTGGTATTGAATATAAGCCGATATATTTTCTATTCAGAGCCTTATATTGAATATCAAATGTGATTTGGGTTTGTCGTGAATGGTGTCTTCACTAACACTGTTCTTGAACCCAGTTGAGAAAAGATTAAATCTTTTTATTTAGATTTAATGAAGTGTACCAATTAAACAATATTTAATTGGAACTGAATTGATATTGATTTTTGGGTTTACCGTGAACAGTGTTTTAAATAACACTCGTTCTTTAACCCGATAATTAATGAATGTGATTTTGGGTTTATCGTGAACCGTGTTTTAAATGACACTGATTCTTTAACCCAGTCGAAGATTAAAACTAAGTGGAGTTCTAATGAATCTTTAATTAGATTGAAAAGATCGAGAATGGAGTATCACCAGTTTTGCTCCAGGCGATAGTTAAATCTTTAATTAGATTTGAACGTGAAATGGTAATTGAATTTACCGATAACACTGTGGTGTTAGATATGAAGTATTACCAGTTTTACTTCATGGGATGAATAGGTCGGGATGGGGAAATTAAAATAAATGATTACTTCGGTAAGGTTCGCTAATCCCGACTAGTTTGAATTGAGATTCAAAAATAGAATAAAGAATAAATTCAAGGAATTTATCTTGGATAAAATTAACGGGAACCTTTCCCTATGAATGTGAAATTTAGAAACTAACTGTCGGTTAGCTAAGCAGAATAGTTTTCTGGATATTGATCTGATGTTGGTTTCGGCCTTCGGGGTTAATATTTGGGAAATTATTCTCTTGATTAATTTACGGTTAGTGCCTAATGAATTGGAATGAGGCGTATGTTGTGTTTGTGTAACACTTATTTAAAATAATACGCGAGTTATTCGGAAAGACCGGGTTTACCCCATTCTGAATAACTGATACGACGATAAGTCGAAGATGAAGACGATGGTCGAAGACTGGAGGTCTTCACGTCGTTTGGATAATTACTGATAATCTTGATTGGGCTGTACACCCAAGAAGATGGAAACAGTTGGTGATCGTCCAGACGTACTTGGAGATCGATGGATATGCGGGGTATTAGGTGCCTCCGGTTTCGTTCAGACCCAGAACGAACTTGTAAAGGGACTGTGTGTCTGACATTGGATTTTAGTCTGTGTGATTGATCTCTATTAAATATATATCTGTTTGGCGGCGGAGAATTTATTCTCTTGCTTAACGCCCTTCTCTGAGACGTACGAGCTCAGGGGTTATATATTGATGGATATCAAACGCATGGAGTGAATTGCCTGTGTGGCATGCCTAAGTGGCAATTGATCGAGGCTTCTGTTGAAAAGCAAAGCCTTGTGGTGATGATCAAAGCACGGCCTTTGTGGCGTAGCTTTGTGTAACGTTTACTTCGCGAGTTTCACACCCGGTATGAACCAAAAACGGGAGGGGACCTCAGGGAGGGCATGCGTTTCTTTCTAGTTAGAAGTGGCGTCAGTGGTTTTACACGCCCTGACGAGTTTGACTTATGTGGTTGTTGCTGTTGCGAGGCGCCTCGGATTGATCGGTCGTTCTCGAACCGATGGAGTCATTTAGTTGGCTCATTTACGCCCCAAAGGGCAGGGAAACGCATGTTCAGGCATTTTAATCCACATCGGTGGACCGGCCCTGACGATCCAAGGGTCACTCGAGCTCTGATCCTGAGGGGCGGGCTAGAGCGTCTCGAATCGGTTGAGGACTATCTTTTGCCTCGGTTCATAAATGGAAATCCAATTTCCAAATACGTGACTTTGCGTTTTTATTTGTAGAGCCTAGTATGGCGACATAGTGGGATGGGGCGCTCATGCCGCCTATGATTGATACTTATGATTTGAAGTTGTTTTATACACTATGCACTTATAATAGTATCAAACGATTTGTTTTAAACGTATCAAGCATTCTTTGGCTGTTATAAGGGAAAACCCTATCCTCGGCTGCGTTGCATTGTGTGATGGGACCTGGGTCTTATAACAGCTTCATTTTTCTTTATTTAGCATTGCGCTGTTTGTTTTATGCACTGGTATTCTTGGGAGGAAACCCGTTCCGTGTTATACGGCGTGGTCCCTTGATTTATCTAACTTTAAAATAAAGATTAATAACTGTTTTAGTTCTCACACCAGTCCCATGACTGACCTGGAGTTTATTGTTTTAACCTAAACTCTGGGTGCCCCTATTTTGACACGGGCAGCTAGTAGTTTTGGTTTTGCAGATTTATATTCACAGGTTCCTGGTTTACAGCTGGAACGATATCCGGAAAGCTTTGTATCCGTATATCTCTTCTAGTTGTGTATTGTATTATTTTCCGCTGCTATGTATTTAAATGTAATTTAAATCTCTGATATTTCTGTGTAATATTCATTTGTACTCTGTATATTCTTGTAATTTGATGCATTGTTGTAATATACAATGAAATGTTCTTCTGTATGCGTTCTATTGTGGTTTGTTCTCGAACTATCCGACACTTTCCTTTACGGGGAAGTTACGGGTTTTCACACGGGTCTTCTGTGCTCCGATCCGATCCGAGTACTAAATTTACTTTTGCAAGTTGTGCCATGCCATTCGGTCCTCTCACCCGATCCGAACCGTATATCCGATCCTATTGGGTTATGCCAATTCCAGATTCCAAGTTCCCAGTTCTGCATGCGTTCACGGAAACGGGCGTAACTTTCAAACCGTAAGTCCATTTTAGCCAAACGAAAGGTCGATTCGAAGCTGATTCAGAGAGCTACATGAGTTATCGAGCTCAGCTTCGTAATTGCTGTTTTCGGGCCCAAAAGAGATCGTCTGATAGGAGTTTCGGGCCGTTCTTTGTTTGTGATGCGATTTCGACCAAATCGCTGCCTGTCTTCTGACGATGCTTCCAATACTGGAGCGTATTTTTGATCAGAGATTTCATGTGTGACTGCTTTGACTAAAAAGCGGGTCAACATTTTACCCTCCATAACATATCTTGCTGAACGAAGGAAGATGTGTTCTAGATAATCCAAGAAGTCCAAGGCCACGCTGGGCCTGCCAGCTGCAACTATAAACCATACTTGCGAAGAAAAGAAAGCAAACAAGTATGTCAAAATCTAACAAAACTGATTATACTTTCGAGCATAAACCATGCTTGGCCGTTTGGTTGAGCATAAACTACACTCAAGAGACGTTCGAATCATCCTGCCAAAATCTGACGAGGGAGCTAACCTTCCGGGTATAAGCCATACCAGGAAGTTCAAACTGAGCATAATCCATACTCAAGTTTTATTGAGTTCCTTTGCCAAATACTGACAAGATCGTTCGTCGTTCCTGAGTATAATCCATACTTAAGAATCCTAGTGAGTACAAACCATACTCATGTCGGGATAGAGCTATACTTGCCAAAACCTGACAAGATAGTCAGTCCCTAGGCATAATCCATGCCTAGGGGTCCGAGATAAGTATAAGCCATACTTTAACTGAGATTGAGAATCCTGCCACAACCTGACATGACACTTAAATTCGCCAAACATAATCCATGTTCAGAAAGTCCTTCCTTATTCAATTCAAAGTACAAAACCAAAGCAAATCCTGATTGGTTTGTTATCGAGTGCAGAGCACGCTTTCGAGCTAAATCCTAACCCCGAACGTGTGTACTCCGATTTAGCCAATCGGAAAACCTAAAGAAAGTAAAGAGACATATCTTAAATCCTAAGAAATGCTGAAAATGCAAAGTGATCCAATTCAGATCAATTGATGATGAGCCCACGAGAGCTCGTTTCAGGATCTTTCCCTCTCCGTGGAGCAGGAGGTGGCAGCGCGGATGTAGGCGCTATAGGTTATTTCACATACTCGGGTAGCTCTCCACGTCTAACCCGTTCCTCAATCAGATCTCTAATATGCCTGCAGTCATCCGTGTTATGACCGTCCATATCGTGAAATATGCAGTATCTTCCAGAATCACGTTCTCTTTGCGATGGCTCTCTCATGGGAGGCTTTGGATAGGAGACGTCACCGTTTGTGTTCATATAGATGTCGGTTAGTGATGAATTGAGCTCGGTGTACTTTTCATATCTAGGCCCTCTCCGGGGCTGAACGTTGCGGTCATTCTTGACAGCAACTTTCCCTTTGCCTTTTCCAGAATCAGATGGTTCTCCGTCTTTGAGCATGTTGACATCGAGAATTTTCTTTTCGGACATTGCGTCTTCTTCACGCAGAAATCTATCTGATTCAAGGTAGAATTCGCTCAGATTCCGTGGTGAGTCTCGGTACAAGGATTTTTGGAACTCCGAGTTGTCCAGAACGCCTGATACTGCTGCCATCAGTACCATCGATTGTTCAGGGCGGTCAACTGATGCTGCTGCTTTATTGAATCTTTCTAGAAATGAGCGCAGTGTTTCTCTAGGCCCCTGTTTGATTGTAGTGAGTGACATTACATTCTTGGGTCGAGCGATGTGGACCCGAAACTGTTCAATAAAGCGAGCGACCAACATATTCCAACTGTTGATCGATTCATATTTCAGTTGTAGAATCCACATAGCAACAATATCGGTCAAGAAGAGAGGGAAGCACTTTGCCATGACGTTTTCCGACGCCGATTGAACTTCCATATGCCGTTTGTATCGCATCAGATGCACGGTAGGATCCGTCCTGCCGTTGTAGGGCTCCAGTTGTGGAAGTTTGAAATCTGGGGGATTGCGAGAATTCCTGATTTCTTGTGTGAATGGATTGTGGTTGACATCATCCATGTCATTCTGGTAGGTGCGGCCTCTCGAGAGGCGTTAATTGAGGTTGGCGAGCCAATCGCCTACAAAGAGCTGTTGCAAGCTGCTAAGGTCATAGCTGGTGCCCCCAGCGTTAAATCTAGAAGAGTTCTGAAAGGTATGGGGAGCTTGGAAGACCATCCGGTTCGGTTCGGAGGTGCCCCCATGTTGCGGATCGGAGAAGCGAGGGAGGTCATGGCGAGGTGCACGGTTCGGGTCGGATGTATCGATCCATCCAGGTTCTCCTGTTCCGAACCGGGAGCTTGATGCTGAAGTTGTGTGGTATTGCCGATCCGAACCGGTGCGGAGATTGGTCGTGCTCGCCCTGAATTCCTGAGGTTGGCAACGTCTTCATACAAAACGTTGAGTGGCGGAGCTGCACGCTGCTGTTGGGGATTGACCCCGAGTTCATTCAGATTTGCGCCCTCTCCGATTCGGATCGGATCCGAACCGATCCGGTTTGCAGCTGCTGCTGGGGCTGACTCTATTCCATTTCCCATGAGTTGTACGCTGTTGCTCGGCCTTCCTTCTATTCGAGCGAAGAATTGGTCGATCATCTCCAATTGTTTGCGAAGGAGGTCATCTTGCCTTGCCATTTGAGTTCTCAATTCAGCGAGAACTCCGTCCATCTCTTCTCTGGTCAAGTATGCTGATGCGTTTTCATGTGAGAAAGCTTCATGGCTTGCCTCGTTTCTCGTGCCTTCGCCTTCAACATGGGAAATCTTTCGCTTAGCCATCGATCCAATAGCCAAATAATCTGCTTCCTTTAGAGCTAGAAATTGAAGTAGTTGTGTGCTCCCTTTCTGGCGCGCCAAAATGTTAGACCAAAATCTGGGCCTAACACTCAAATGCAATGTGAAAACCTCACAATCACAGATTAATGCAGAAAAGCAGTAAAATAAGAGGAGACACACGATATTTTTATAGTGGTTTGGCTTAAACCAAGTCTACGTCCACTTTATAGTTTCTTAAATCCTAAGAAGCTATTACAATGTTGTTTGTTTGCGGATTATACACGAAATCCTCGTGTTTACAATGAAGAAGAGGAGATTAGGGAATGAATTTATGCACGAATTCCTCGTGTTAAATTGATGAGCAATGTCCTTACTTGATTGTAATGGAGGCTAAGTGTTGGAGTAGCCAAAAAGTCCCTTCAAATGGCCATGTGAGGGTGTATTTATAAGTGTAGAGGAGCCTGGCAAGGCTCTGAAGCGGCCCGGTTTGGAGGTGCCACGTGGTGTGCACTGAGGTGATCTCGGAAGTAGTGGAGAAGTGGTCTTCGGATCGTGCTAGGACAGGTGGAGCTCGATTCGGAAGAGTAGGAGCGGTTACTCTCTGAGAATCAGTCAAACTCCATGCGCTGAAGCAGGTTCAGGGGGTCGGTTCGGGTCCGATCCGAACCGAGTGTCCAAAGCCAAGTGTGCTTGGCGAGTATAAGGAGCTTTGTGCGGGTCGGGTCTTCCTTTAGCCGATCCGAACCGAGGTGATGTCTCTGATCCGTAGGCTGGAAGCACTTCAGGCGGGTCGGGTCTTCTGTGCTCCGATCCGATCCGAGGAGTACTAAATTTCCTTTTGCAAAGTTATGTCATTCGGTCCTCTCACTCGATCCGAACCGTATATCCGATCCTAATGGGTTATGCCAATTCCAGATTCCAAGTTCCCAGTTCTGCACGCATTCATGGAAACGGACGTAACTTTCAAACCGTAAGTCCGTTTTAGCCAAACGAAAGCTCGATTCGAAGCTGATTCAGAGAGCTACATGAGTTACCGAGCTCTGCTCCGTAATTGCTGTTTCGGGCCCAAAAGAGATCGTCTAATAGGAGTTTCGGGCCGTTCTTTGTTTGTGATGCGATTTCGACCAAATCGCTGCCTGTTTTCTGACGATGCTTCCAATACTGGAGCGTATTGTTGATTAGAGATTTCATGTGTGACTGCTTTGACTAAAAAGCGGGTCAACAACAACTAAAAAAATTATTGTAAAGAAGGCTAATTTGGTAAAATAAACTTTATTTGTTAAAGGGGTGCTCTTTGCATTGGTACTCCATTTAACAAATTCATTTTTCTTTTTAAATTGACCTCCCTTAACAATATTTGGAGTGTTAATAACAATCACCATATAAAATTTGGATAACAAAATTTATAGGAATTTATTTGTATCAGAAACTGAATGCATCTTTATCTAGGGATGAGCATGGTGCGGTTTGGTGCGGTTTTTACTTAAAACCGCACCCGGAACCGCTAGCGTGTGGTTTTCAAAAGTAGGAACCGAAACCGGACCAAAAACCGTTGGTGCGTTTCGGTTTTAAAAGTGCGGTTTCGGTTTTTAAAAGTGCGGTTTCGGTTTCAAAACCAATTAACAAAAAAAACATCGTTCCCTTAGATGGTGATGCACATGAAATGTTTAAAGCTGAGGCAGAGGCTTTTTTATTTGTCCAGTGTGTGATATCGATCTTCACATGCAAATGAAAACTATTTTACTGTAATGACCAATTGGTCCAATCTTAATATCATCTTACTATAAATGACATCAAGGCAAATGATGTAATCCAAATCATAATTCTGATGGACCGAAAGCAGTATGTAGAACTTGTTCTAGATACTTCTCAGCAGTAGCATACCGCCTCTTTTTAACCTCTATAGCTAATACAGTAAGAACTTTGTCAGGTGGCAGGTCTTGATAGCTTCTCAAGGTGTTCAATATTAGTTTTCTTTTCTTTTGTAGATCCTTTCTATGATCAGACATTTCCATCAACACGTCATGATTAATCTTGGCAACTTGAGTCAATATAGTCGTGCAGTTAGAGTGTTGCAGCATGTATTGTTGCTCTTTTGCTTTCATGATTGACAAGTAGTGAACGTGCAGATTTGTCTAAAGCTAAATTTGGGAAGGTTGCGTTAAAATTTACGTATAAGTAACATTCGGTGCGGTTTCGGTTTTGCAGTTTGAAAAAGGATGAAAACCGAACCCGGACCATACTAATGGTGCGGTTTCATCGGTTTTACTTCGATGCGGTTTTTTAAGATGCGGTTTTTATCGGTTTTATGCGGTTTGGGTTCGGTTTTGGTTCATAATGGATTTTCCTGCTCATCCCTATCTTTATCCATTTACGACCCAGGGAATGATAGCGAAGACTGAAAGACGACGTTTGATTCACTTTGCCGGCTAACATCAGTAAGCCCAATGGAATACCTTCGGTTAAGTTTAACCCTTCTCACTTGTTAAACGACCTTTAGAAATTTCCAAAGGTCGCCATGGCTGCTCTCTCTCAAGCTCTCTTACCTCGATTCACTCTTTCTCAATCCATCAAGCCAAAATCTCGCAGCTCAGCTTTCTTCTCCTGTAATCAATATTCAACTGCGATAAAGATCACACCTTGTGCTAGCAGTTCGCGGATTCTGTGTAAAGCCGTGTCCATTAAACCTGATACTGAGATAGAGGGGCTTAACATAGCTGAAGATGTCACTCAGGTGCTCTATGTTGGATTTAGGATTGATTTAAGTTGGTTATTGAATACACATGCTTGTGTGAATTTGCCGCTTTCAGTAAATTTAAGCTACTGATATAGTTGTGTAGTGTGCAGTGTCTGTGTAACTACATTGCTGGAGCTTAGCGGATTGTTTGGTTTAAAAATGATGATTTGATAGGTTTAGAGTGTAAGTAGTTGACACGATTTTTAGTAGGAATTTATCACCCATTTAATTTATTGGGTTCATTTTCCCACAATTCTCCTAATTTTGTTGAGATGAGCCGGTTGCTAGATTGATGTTCAAATAAATGGCATTTCATGTTTATAAACCTTCCTTCGTCAACTCTATAGCATATTCATTCGTTGTACTCATCCCTAGAAAAAGAAAGATTCAAGAAGGTTTTTTTTTTAAATTATTATTATTAAAAAGAATTCTACATGGGAGTTGATCATATAATATATGAATTTGATGATGCCGGTTAGAATCTACGGTCGTACTCCAGTGTCTTTTTAAATTTAAAAAGGCCTATACAAAGTTTCTTATACACATTTAACTGTTCTGACGCACGCACGCACACGCACACATGCATCTTTCATGGTTCTTATTTTGTAGCAGTACTGAATTTCTATATTTCAGCTTATTGGAAAAACACCCATGGTCTATTTAAATAGTATTGCGAAGGGTTGCGTTGCAAACGTCGCTGCCAAGCTTGAAAGCATGGAGCCATGCTCTAGTGTTAAAGACAGGTTATCATGACATTCTCTAATTCCCCCAATGACATGCAAATCACCACATCTTTTGTGTATTATAAAATAATATGTTATATCTCTTCTCAGAATAGGATATAGTATGATATCAGATGCCGAACAAAAGGGGCTTATAACTCCCGGAAAGGTACTCATAATCATAGTCATTCTCTGTTACCATATATATTCTTTAGGATATCATTACCTCCTGATTTTCACTAAAAAAAAAAGATTTAGTATGATTTATGTGCGTTCTATTACTTACAGTGTTTTGTGGATGGCTGAATTCTACACGGTCTCACAGGAATTGATTAACCAGATGCATTTTTTTGTTGTAGGAAAATTTGAGAAATACAATGCCATTGTATGAATGCACATGTCGTCTTGCATCAGACAAAATTTAAATGGATTTCATTATCGGTTGTCTATGTACGAAGAATATACACTTGAGCAGCCTTCCAAACATCACCAGTAATAATATATCAATGGCCGCTTGTACCAAAAATTGTATTATTATGTAGAATACTAAATCAAGTCTAAATTAACGAGCATATGCATGTATCTGCCAGCTTGCATTTGCAATTGAACAGTACAAAAAGAGATTTAAAAAAGCTTATGATTTATATTTCCTTTTCAATATTAAATCTTACAGTTACAATTCCATACCCAAATTCTGATTCATAAACCAAATGGGTCTTGATTGAGTGTTCAGTTAACATTGAATATAAAGTATCAATAACGATTTAAATCTACAGCTCAAATTCCGGTGTTTTCAAAACAAAACAGAGATGAAACAGAAGATGAACTTGCATCATGTTCTGGTGTAGAAGCTAGAGCATACTGATAAAAAAAGAAGATTACTGCTGGGAGAAAAGAATTGACAATTTCATATGCATAAATGTCATTTAATAAGCCACACAGGTCAAATTTTCTAGGATACGAGTATATGTACACATTTAAATATCAAATTTACTACAGGACCCGAAGGAAACAAGTCAGGAAATGTGCGGTGACAGTATGAGCCATCCACAATTTTATGCCCCCCTGAATTCCATGGTCAGATCCCGTTTGGCAAATTCCCTGACCCTGATTTTCGGGCCTCGTAGCACTTTCCTTTAAATATAAACACTTGAATCTGCTATTCATAATTTAAATCCATTTTCAATTTGAAATATTTAAACTTTTCCTCTGAACCCCCTTTCGAAAACTTTTAGTATTACTCTTTGTGATTGCTTATCAATCCTTGTGGCCTATGTTTATGTTTAACTCTATACACTGCAGAGTGTATTGGTGGAACCTACAAGTGGAAATACTGGCATTGCTCTTGCATTTGTAGCTGCTTCGAAAGGATATAAACTAATCCTGACGATGCCTGCATCAATGAGCATGGAAAGAAGAGTTTTGTTTAAAGCTTTTGGTGCAGAACTTGTACTTACTGATGCTGCTAAGGGCATGAAGGGAGCTATTCAAAAGGCCGAAGATATCGTAAAGAAGACACCAAATGGTTACATGCTTCAACAATTTGACAATCCTGCTAATCCAAAGGTATGGTAAATATGGTAGACTTGTACTTAGGCAAATAGTGCGTATGTGCTGTTTAAGTAGTATGCAAGATGTCAATAATTGTATGGGAGTCTTGAATTTTGTTTATAGTTAGCTGTAGAAGGGATGCCACTAGGGATATTTATTGATTTTATTCTGTGAGATAAAGTTCCAAACTTCTCAGACTACTGTTTCATTATCTCATTTTAATTTGCGCATAGGCACACCACACACAATGCATATGTACTGTTTGAGTAGCGTGTAAGATGTTAATAATTGTATGGGGGTCTTGAATTTTGTTTGTAGTTGTAGAAGGGATGACACTAGGGATATTTATTGATTTTATTCTGTTAGATAAAGCTTCATGCATTCTCAGATAATATTTGACTATTTCATTTCCATCTGCGCAGATACACTTTGAGACAACTGGACCAGAAATTTGGGAAGATACAAATGGGAAGATCGATATTTTTATTGCGGGAATTGGAACTGGTGGAACCATCACTGGTGTTGGCCGCTTTCTAAAGAGCAAAAACCCAAGGATAAAGGTGCATTAAATTTGATCTTTATTTATTTATCAGATTCTTAATGATGATGTTTTGAAATTATGTAATTTCCTCCTAATTCAGCATTTTATATACAAATCAACGCTGATGTAGTGATGTGTATATCCTCCTTGTTGATTCGAGCATCTTCAACCACTACATACTTTGCCTTTAAATAATAAATAGACCCTGATCCTTGATAGAAAAATAAAATTAAAAAAATGGGACCATTTACGATATAGGTTTACCTAGCAAACAGAACCTGCAGCGCATTGTTATCTACTATAATTTACCTAAGAGATGGCTTCTAATTGTTATTTATTTATCGTAACATCGTACGCCAGGTAATTGGTATTGAGCCAACTGAAAGCAATGTACTCTCGGGAGGAAAGCCTGGTATTGGCACATCACATTAGTTATCTTTGTCATTTTGCTTTTGCATCTTTTTGTTCTTTTCTAGATCATGATGCCATGTACTCCTGCAGGCCCACACAAGATTCAAGGCATTGGTGCGGGATTTATACCAAGTATTCTAGACAGTAAAGTTATTGATGAAATTTTAGAGGTTTGTGCATGTATGTTCAGTTTTATACCTAGTAAACTCAGCTCAATCAGGGTGGATCTGGCCTTAACCAGACCCTCAATTTCTTTGTTTTCTATTATTATCTCTCTGTCACACTCATTTCCTTGTATAATCAAATGATTTGCTACATATTTGCGAAAATGAATTTAGGTAATAGATTAGGAAATCAGTATTCAAATGATTGTTGAGATTAACTATGTTAATGATACTCAAGTCTGGATTAGGTTTCATCTAGATTGTTTGTTAGATGGAAATTGTATGTATATTACATGGATTAAGGAAATTAAGGAGTGATTATGAATACAATCGTAGTACATGATGTACGAAGGGTTGAGGTAGTGAAATTTGATGTCTATGAGTGATACAGGCACAAAATAATAAACGAAAAGCTAAATATGATGTCTACGAGTGCTAATTTTTTGTATATCTATTTTACACCCAGCTATCGATATATGACGGAGATGTGGAGCTTGTTTGAATATTTGTGTATTCCGAATTATTTGGAAAATGTGTTTAGTGATTAGCTTAGATTTTCCTCTATATTGGAATTTATTACTTGATTCTTTAGTGGTTTTTGAATCCTGCAAGAAAATCACTTTAAATAAACTTATTTTATTGGCATTTACGCTATTTTCTACCTGGTAAAAAAATGAGAAGAAATACATACTTCTGTTACTAAATATTTGTAGGTTGAAATGGCAAGTTTAAAGAAATAAAAGTAAAATGCATTGTTTATTTACTGTTAAATCGATATAGAAAAGATGGATTCTTCTCAAGTAGCTGTTCACTAACTATCAACCAGAAGGTCTTCATCAAAACAGTATCGCGTGCTTTTTTCAGTCATTATCTATCAACCGGAAGTCATACTAATTGTCCTCGAACTACTGAATCCTTGACATCCATTGCAGAGTATCGTGTGCTTTTTTCAATCATTAACTATCAACTGGAAGTCATACAAATTGTCCTCGAACTACTGATTCGTTGACATCCATTGTCTGCACATATTCCCTATTAGTTAACGTTCGATCTGGATATAACCAAATTGATTCGCTTTTTCAAAAATTTGATATACTATGTAGTACAAATTTTATGAATAGGCTTCCAGAAAAAGATTATTACAAGAATAGGCATCTGCATCATTACAAAGATAAGGTAAATTTTTATATTTGCATATGCAGATTTTCCAAATGCGCATATACGGACTTGAAAACAAGGCATATTTTTATAATCAGCTTTGTCTAAGGTTTATTCTTGAAATAAGTTTTTTGCTAGCCTGTTTTTAGATTTTGTCCTGTTATAGATAATCATAACAAGGATTCAAATCTTGTCTATCAATCCTGTCATGTGATATCTCATGCAGGACATGGTCATGTGGAAGATGTGTTTCAGATGCACATCTTCAGATTAGTTTGAATCATGAATTTCAAATTTCATTTGTGGACTATCTTAGAGTCAAATTTATTCTTAAAAACTAAGCTGTGATGGCGAAAAGCCTCAAGCTTTCACTTCGTGCTTTTTTACATTTTTTTTTTTTTTTTTTTGGGGATTGTTTGAGCATCACTTTTTTTTTTTTTTTTTTACATCAAAAAGCAGCAATTAAATAATTGCAATGAAGCTCAATTTTGGCTTCAAAAAATTGCATATAAATCCAATAGTGAGAATAAAACATCATATGGTCATCATAGATCAACTAAGAAGGCACAAAGTCATTCATTTCTAGTCTACAAACAGTTAAAATACTTAAAACATAGAAATTGCAACATCATTACTGAAGTCTTAAATAATATTTCACTTACATATATTGCTTTTAGTCACTCATATCATATCATTGGCATCCAAGCTCTCTCCTCCTTTCTTCTCCTCCAAATTATATTAACAATCTTCATCCTTGTTTGAATTGAAATCCAAGTCATCTTCCTCCAAAACATCATTAAAATTTGGATTAAAATTAGCATCTTGTTCATTCCTAATGTATGTAGAGTTTGAAGCCTTTCCTTTTTCTTTTGACTTGATAACATGGTAATGTTGATGTTGTCTGGTACAAAATGATATAACATGGCGATTTTTCATGCTCAAGTTTGTTCCATGCCTTGTTATAAATCTAGTACAGAATGATATAGAATGTTATCATTTACTTCAATGTTTGAATAGACTAATATCAAACATAAATAAAAACCATTGTTTTAAAAAATCCGCCTCGATACTCGCCTCAAGGCCCGCCTCGAGGAAATAAGAGATAAAATGCCTGGAGGCTTATTCCAAAAGGCTTTTTACCTCTAAAGCTTGCACCTCAAAACCTTGAGGCATACAAAACGCATAAAGCGTACGCCTCGCACACCGCAAACAGCTGAGACATATGACTTAAAAACCTTTTAATCTTTAGTTGCAGATATTGACATAGATAAATGTCGTTGAACTTTAATTATTTAGTAGAAATAATAAAAGACAATTTTAAAAGATAAAAAATAGCATTTTTTTACTTTTCAATTTCAATATCAACATAATCAAGTATGACTGTTTGTGAAATACTGATCACGAGCAATGTAATGAATTTTCTAATTGTCATTTAAAGAATGTTTTTCAATAAACTTTGTTAAATCTCAAAATAAATTTTGCAAGTTGATTTCAATTGATAGAAACATATCAAAATTGGAGTGTAATCTTCAAATAGTTTTATCAAAATTTGAATCATATGAGTTTCGATTATTTATTTTTAATCTATAATAAAAATATATACTTGATAAAAGTCGGATCTTTAATCAATTGTCTTTCATTTTTTTGCATTGATTAATTTAAAGTGTCAGAATTTCTTTATTTGTTTTGCGTTTTATTTTTACCCGAAAAGCTTATGCCTGAACGTTTCGAGGCTTACGCCTCGCCTCGTAGACCTAAAAACGCCTCATGTACGCCTTTCGTGTTTTAAAACTTTGATAAAAACAAAGGACTAATCTTACATACTCAAAAACACTTCGGTTATTCTCGTAGCCCGATGAGCTACAAGTGATGTTTAAAATTTCAATTGCAGACCTTTACGATGCTGGTTGCCATATGAACTCCACCACTTGGCTTAAAAAAATCGCATTTTAATTCTCAAATATCAATAAATATAATCTTTGAAAGAACCTAATATGTAATATAAAGTAAGATGTTCAAGAATAATTTTTAAATTTTCACCATTGAAACAAATGGCTTACCGAGTAATTTCGTATCCCTCGATTTATTCATCAATTAGTACCAAAGTTTCCTTCTGCTTTCATATACAATGGCAATTTATCCATTGTCTTATCTTGATCATCTTCCAAAACAAGTTTTTCTACACAAAATCCACATGTAATTTCTTCTTCATGCTCCAAAAATGCCCTACCACATTCAACCATTGATGGAGTTGATATTCCCGTCTTTCGCCAATAATAGTAAAAATATCTTCGTGTATCTTCATTTCCATCAAACGATTTATCAGTGACTTCTTTTGCTATGTTCATTGCCTCATATATATAGCCCATATCTTGTTTTTATCACCATCGACAAGTTGAAGGACTCGAACCATCCGTCACTTTAAGTGTGCATGTGATGTTATTCCGAAAGGTCGTCATCAAAACAATATCACGTGCTTTTTTCCCTTTTGCTTTCCTTGTCCACCTACTTTATGTCCACTCATCCGAGGTGAACATGTCTTGATTTTATTTTTATTTTTTTTGGATTCTACGGACTTTGCAAGCATGGAAAGCCAGTTGCGAGTAGAGTGATAACAAATTGAACAAGCTCCTCATTTCCGCTGAACATGCTCATGATGTTGAAAACACCACTATGGTTATGTACAAATTTAGAAAGAGATGTTTTTTTTTCCTTTATTGTGTTTTCTACTTTTTTGTTTTTCCAATGTTTTCAAGTATACTCAATACAATGAGCGACGCAAGAAGTTCAATATACATATTTTCTTTTTGCCATAAACAATTCTCATATGTAAGAATTAGTCAATAGATAATGGTAAATAATTAACACATGCTAATATAGCAGATAAATAAATTAACTAATCAATAAACATTTTTGGTTTTTACAACAAACAACTATGCAAACTAAAACTAAGTTTATTGTTTAAAAAAGAACAAAAATCAACCAAGACTTAAAAAATAACTAATGGTTTTTTTTTTAAAAAGAAAAAAAAAACTAAGGTTCTACAACTTATAAATATTGACCGAGTTCCTGTTCAAATTTCAGTATGTGCAAATATTGACTAAGGTTTATATCACTCAATTTTCCATATCGGAAAAAAAAAAACTACGCTTTTGGTTTTATATAAATAATAAAGAACGTTTTTTTTTTCTCAAATGAAGATATTAAATTTTATAAACTCATACGCCATCTTGAAATGACTTCCATTGTCCTTTATGATTTGAATAACATTGTCC
Organism: Allium sativum; assembly: GCA_030737875.1. Lineage (NCBI taxonomy): Eukaryota > Viridiplantae > Streptophyta > Magnoliopsida > Asparagales > Amaryllidaceae > Allium > Allium sativum. The sequence goes on along the minus strand of JASFAX010002714.1, from coordinate 920 downwards.
TTTTCAATTCTTTCCACAAACTTATCAATTAGGTAAAAAAAAAATCTCCCTCGTTTTCGCAGAAGAAGTATCTATTAATCCTACTAACATCATCCGCAAAGAGAATTTGTCTAAAATAATAATTAATGTGCTCTCCCTTCTATACGTCCGTCCATTCAAACGGTAGAGCAAGAATATCTTGCCCAGTGTTTTTTATGACTACTAGATCATGTGTATACTCCAACTCCTTGCTCAACGATGAAACTCTCAGTTCGTGGTAATTAATGACTTCAAATTATGTCCATATCTATCAATTGCCTCCATATTTTTAAATGCATCCATATGCTACATTGAATGCAATACTGGCTTGGTTAGATAAACGAGCAATGCTTTTTTTTTGTTTTATCTCAAGTTTTTTACCACAAGCATCATTTAAGCTTGTTTGTCTCATTGTTGATCCTTAACTTTGATCACTTGATTTCATGCTTATATTTCGCAAGTATACTTCCATGGGACCTTCTGAATATTTTGATGTCTTCTTTCTCACATTCCTGCTTTAATAGAGGTTCACTTTCTTGTTACTTGGTGCAAGTTCATTGTTATCATGATCTCCCATGCTATTATTTCCTAAATCATCGTTTGCTTTAGCTTAAAAAACATCCGCCTTTTTATTTTTTTTCTTATTCGTTGTCTACTTCAACTCATCTCTAGTATTAGATGGAATTTGGAACAAGCATGTGCATTTTTGAATTCTTCAATTTGATGTAGCTTTGCTTTAAATAGTCCTTCGGTTGTCACTTTCAAACAAAACATGCAAATAACACTATTAGGGTTGTTTACATCTGCTAAGAAGTTATAATTTCAGCCAATATCAACTCTATGATTTTTATTTCTAGTCATGGGATGAAGATCTCCTTCATTGGCATTAGGTAGATCGGTAT
>JASFAX010002713.1:0-44947 GCA_030737875.1 Allium sativum | reverse complement strand
AAAATATCATCTTTGTATATGTAGCAAAATAAAAATGTGATTTTTAGAATGTTATTTTTGAAAAAGGCGAATCTTTATTTTTGAAAAAGGCGAATCTTTATTTTTGAAAAAGGCGAATCTTTATTTTTGAAAAAGGCGAATCTTTATTTTTGAAAAAGGCGAATCTTTATTTTTGAAAAGGGCGAATCTTTATTTTTGAAAAAGACGAATCTTTATATGTGAAAAGGCGAAGTCTTTATATGGAGAATAGCGTGATAAAAATAGAATTTTTACCGATATAGCGTAGTAAAAATTTGTTTTTTATATATTGAATAGCGTAGTAAAAATTCCATTTTTATATATTGAATAGCGGAGTGAAAATTCGATTTAGAAATGTATGAAGCGATTATAAAAATAGGATTTTTTAAATTGAAAGTGAATAAAAATATGATTTTTATACATTGAATAGCAAAGTAAAAATTCGATTTTTAAATGTAGGAAGCAATTATAAAAATATGATTTTTAAATTGAAAGTGAATAAATAAAAATGTGATTTTTATTTTAAAGACATCAAAATATAAAAATGGGTGATTTTTGTATATGTAGTGGCTACGGGCAACAAAGATGACAAAAAGGCGAGAACGTTGAAGATTTCTATCAATGAAGTGCCGTGAAGTTAGGATAGCTATCGGTGAGAACTTCTCACTCTAAATTTCTTTTTCTAGTTATATATATATATATACTAGGATGCAGACGGTGCTTAGTAGCACCCGACACCCGTCATCCACAGACCATGGATGGCTTGTTTGTTAAATTGTTTGGTTGTGTAGTTGGTTAGATTATTTGGTTTGAATTGAATTGTTTGGTGAAATGAAATTGATTTGATTGATGTGTGAATGGCGTGGGCCTTCACTAGACCGGGGATAAGGCTAGGCCTCGTCCCGTTTCTAGTATCGTGCCGTTATGCCGCCGAAATTTTCTAAAATAAGTTAGAAAATAAAAATATCATTTTATTTAAAGAATGAACTGAATAAAAATTCATATGTTAAAATAAAAATGTTTTATCATTAAAAATACAATTTTTAACGTGAATATGAATATAGTGAATGTGAATAAATAAATATTCATTTACAATTCGGACGGTTTGTTTATGTACACTGATTTGACTGACATTGATTGGGTCGATAAATTTTACACATCGCCCAACTGCACAAATAAAATCTGTGTTTGATTGTTTGAAACCCCACACGGGTGTTGGGATGAAATTTGAAGTTCACTCATCCTGATTGATTGAATATGTCGATCGATGGATCGACAGGCTGTTATAAGCATTAGATATCTATATTTGATGCCTATACAGTGTAGTGCACTTTGGATGATGATTGATTATTTATCGTTGCTATTATATACATTTGTTGTATGAAAATCCATATAATTGATTTTATATGGTGATTGATTGGGCCTCATTCCAACTTAGAGAATAAAGAATATTATAAAATAAAGGTTCATGTGTTGACTGTACTCATTCGTTGAGATTAGTCATGTGTTGAACGAAATATTTTAATAACAAAATTTACATCTTTATCAATATAAAATAAAGGTTCATGTGTTGACTGTACTCATCCGTTGAGATTAGTCATGTGTTGAACGAAATAATTAAACAAAAATAGTCACACGTGGACAGTACTCATTCGTTGAGATTAGTCGTGTGTTGACAAAAATAAATATTCATTTGTTGAATAAAATAAAGGAATATATGAAGCCGTGTTGATTAGATTGACGCCATTTTGACGTGAACGATATTTAAATCGATTTTATTCATTTTAAAATGAATATCGAAAAGTAATTTTGAAAACGATTTCGAAATGAAATGAATTGAAAACGATTTCGAAATGAAATGAATTGAAAACGATTTCGAAATGAAATGAATTGAAAACGATTTCGAAATGAAATGAATTGAAAACGATTTCGAAATGAAATGAATTGAAAACGATTTCGAAATGAAATGAATTGAAAACGATTTCGAAATGAAATGAATTGAAAACGATTTCGAAATGAAATGAATTGAAAACGATTTCGAAATGAATTGAATATAAAACGAATTTGATTTGAATCGATTAGAAAACCAATTTGAATTCGATTGAATAGAAAACGAATTCGAATTGAATTAAATAGAAAACGAATTTGAATTGAATTGAATTCAATTGAAAATGAATTGAAATAGAATTGAAATCGATTTGAATTGAAATCAAATAGAAGTGAATGTAGAAAGAATTTATAAGGGAAAATTCAATTTTAATTTGAATTTGAATTAAAGGTTGAAATTGTCTTTAAAACAAATTTGAAATGACTTATAAAATTCATTTTAAAAAGGTAATCGACGATATATATATATATATAATATATATATTATATATATAATGGCCTGAATAGAACGCGCCGCGGCAGTTCGTGAATTTCGACCATTTATTTCAAACGGACATTACGGGAGATCCGACCGTCGGATTCTCCTAAAACCGGAACCGTTGGGTTCGTATCGAAAAGAGCTTTCTAACGAATGTTAGAAATTTGAAATCTAACGGTTGGATTTGGAGATACGTCCAAATCAAATTTGAAAAAGGTCGCTGTAAGTGCAGTTCGATGGCCATTGATGAAATCGACTGTACGGGCCTTGATAAAATTATTAAAAATATCAATAATTTGTGTAAAATCATTAGAAATGATTTGGGAAAATTTGGGATGAAAAACACCATATTTGAAAAGATAAAAATAGATTTTTATCGAAATGAACTAGTTTGAACTAAATTTAAAACCCGATTTGTTTTTAAATAAATAAATTAGATTTAAAAAGGGGTTTTAAATAATCGGAATTCCTAATATATTTGAATTAAATTAAACCAGAATTGATTCATGGGTTTATCGTGAACTGTGTTTTAAATAACACTAGTTCTTTAACCCGATAATAAATAGAATGTGATTTGGGTTTGTCGTGAACTGTGTTTTAAATAACACCTAGTTCTTTAACCCAGTAAAAGGAGTTTTAATGAATCTGCAATTAGATTGAAATGGGGAATTGATAATTTAAATTATCAACTTTAGAAAATGAGCGAGAATGGAGTATCACCAGTTTTGCTCCAAAGCGATAGTTAAATCTTTAATTAGATTTGAACGTGAAATGGTAATTAATTTTACCGATAACACCGTGGTGTTAGATATGGAGTATTACCAGTTTTGCTTCATGGGATGAATAGGTTGGGATTGGGAAATAAAATAAATAATTACTTCGGTGTGGTTCGCTAATCTCGACTAGTTTGGAAAACCATAATTTGGTTTGAAATGACATCCAAAGGAAGATCAAAGAATAAATTTTAAAGAATTTATCTTGGATAAAATTAATGGGAACCTTTCCCTAAGAATTGAAATTTAGAAACTAGCTGTAGGTTAGCTAAGAAGAATGGTTTCCTGGGTATTGATCTGATGTTGGTTTCGGCCTTCGGGGTTAATATTTGGGAAATTGTTCTCTTGTTGATTTACGGTTAGTAGCTACTGAATTGGAATGAGGCGTATGCTGTGTTTGTGTAACATTCGTTTTTAATATACGCGGGTTGTTCGGGAAGGCCGGGTTTATACCCATTCTGAATAACCGATTCGACGATATGTCGAAGATGAAGACGGTGGTTAAAGACCGGAAGTCTTCACATCGTTCGGATAATTACTGACGATCCTGATTGGGCTGTACACCCAAGAGGATGGAAATAGTTGGTGGTCGTCCAGACGTACTTGGAGATGGATGGATATGCGAGGAAAGTGCCTCCGGTTTCGTTCAGACCCAGAACGGACTTGTAAATGGATGGTGTGTCTGACATTGTATTCCTTTATATTGTATTTGTTGATCTCTGCTAAATATATATCTGTTTGGCGGCGGAGAATTTATTCTCTTGCTTAACGCCCTTCTCTGAGACATATGAGCTCAGAGGTTATATATTGGCAGAAATCAGTGGTACGATATGGATTGATAGTGTGGCATGCTGAGATGCAGTGATCCAGACTTTTGTTGAAAAGCAAAGTTTGGTGGTTGATGATCAAAGCGCAGCTGATATAGCATGGCTTTGTGTATAGCGTTGATCCGCGAGCCTCACACCCTGGTATGGTGGCAAACTGATGGTTTGATCAGTATGCTTTTTCGTGGATGGGCACCTTAGTGGTGTCGTGGATTCGGTCGACCGAGATGAGCCTAGTGCTCAGGGATATATAGAGTAGGCGGTGTTTCTCTCGCTGGGACGTAAGCCGCGGTGGTACTCTGGTCCCAAATGTGCGGATGCAGACGGTGTTTTCTCTTGTGGGGACGTAAGCCGTGGTGAATTGCATTACGCGATTGATCTTTAGAATCAGGAGCCACCATGATGGAAATCCAATTTCTAATACGTGTATTGCGGTTTTAATTGTAGAACTAGTATGGCGACATGATATATGGTACCCATGCCGTCTATGATTTATATTTATGATTGAAATTGTTTTGACACTATACACATATTATAGTATCAAATGATTTGTTTTAAACGTACCAAGCATGTTTGGCTATTATAAGGGAAAACCCTATCCTCCGGCTTGCGTTGCATTGTGTGATGGGACCTGGGTCTTATAATAGCTTCATTTTTCGAAAAAGCATTGCGCTGTTTATTCTATGCACTAGTATTCTTGGGAGGAAACCCGTTCCGTGTCATACGGCGTGGTCCCTTGAATTACTCTCTTTTAAAGTAAAGTTTTAAATAACTGTTTTAGTTCTCACACCAGTCACATGACTGACCTGGAGTTTATTGTTTTAACCTAAACTCTGGGTGCCCTTATTTCGACACGGGCAGCTAGTAGTTTTGGTTTTGCAGATTTATATTCACAGGATCCTGGTTTACAGCTGGAATGATATCCGGAAAGCTTTGTATCCGTATATCTCTTCTAGTTGTGTATTGTATTATTTTCCGCTGCTATACAATGTATTGTAATCTCTGATATTTTCTGTGTAATATATATTCATTTATACTCTGTATATTCTTGTATTCTGATGCATTGTTGTAATATACAATGAAATGTTCTTCCGTTTGTGTTATGATTTGTCCCGTTCTCAAACGATCAGGGGTTTCGAACGGTCTAGATCGGTTTAACGACTGATTCGGATCGAGCGAAATTCTCGGCCGTCACAGAATTACTCCTCTATGTTCGTTTTTCAACAAAATATGTCAACGTGTTCTTGATAGAAAGAAGTTATGGCAACTTGAAGATGAGACTGTTAAAATATTGTGTGAACTTGAAAGATATTTTCCACCCTCGTTTTTCGATATTATGATGCACCTAACAATTCATCTTGGAAGGGAAGCACGACTGTGCGGACCAATTCAATTTCGTTGGATGTACCATTTTGAAAGATATATGAAAACACTTAAAGATTACGTAAGGAATTATGCACAGACAGAGGGATCCATTGCAGAATGCTACTTGCAGAAGAATGCATGAGATTTTTTAATGAATTGTTGAAAAAATCGATAAATATAGAACAAAGACCGGAATGAAGATTATGTAGAAAATGCAATACTTGAAGGACATCCAATTTCAATGTCCAAATCAGTTACATTGTCTTTCAAGGAAAAAGAAATTGCTCATTTAGCGATGCTAATGAATATGGCTGTAATGGAACTATTTGTGGGGTGAGTATATATATATTATATTATGCTTCTATTGATTTGTTGTGTTTGTAATTGCAATTATAACCTAACATCACTTTTATTATATTAGCTTGCATTTGGAGAAGTTACAAAATTTAAACAAGCGTTTAAAAAAATAGGCAACACTACTTTGGAAAAATCATGGGGATAATTTCGTTGAGTGGAACAAAAAGAAGGGTTGTTAATTTTCTTTATATTTTATATGAATTAAGGATACTTTTTTTAAAATCCATTTTTAATATGTTTCTTCATATACCTATTGGCTGAAAGGATGAAGATGAAATGTTAAAATGGATTGCATATGGTCCTGAAAATAACGCGTTGTTCTTCAAAGGATATATAATAAATGGACAAAGAAAAATATGTTGATAGAGAAACCCATAATAGCGGAGTGACATATGATGCGACTACCATGTGCAAAGCAATGGCAAGAGATATTTCTCAAGTGGTTGATGTGGTCACTTATTACGGAATATTGACCGACATAATTTTATTAGATTATAATGTATTTTATGTTCCTCTTTTTAAGTGTCATTGGATGAAAATAGGAAATGGGATGAAAGTTGAAGATGGATTTACTCTTGTTAATTTACGTCAAAGTCATGTTTCATTTTCAAGAGATCCTTATATACTCGCATCTCAAGCGAAACAAGTTTTCTAATCAAGGGAAAATGTCTTCTAACTGGTATGTTGTGATGAAAGCACCGTTAAGAGGTTTTCATGAATTAGAGTTGGATGATTTTGTTGAAGAAGTAAACCATGTTGGAGGAAATTGTGAAGAATTCGAGGATGACTTGGTCATGGAAGCTAGTTACATTAGGGACAATTACGAAGGCATACTTGAGTTGTTTTAATGTCATGATTCTTTTGGGTAGTGTTGAGTTAGATTCGATGTCTTATGTTAAATTGTAAACCTATTGATTTAGAAATTAACAGAGTTTTAAGATTTGGTAAATCAGTGTAGTCTTTAATTCTACATAAATTAGCTTACTTTCTACATATTGATCTCATTGTATTTTTATTATAACTACACAGAAATAACAAAAAATTAACATTGAGTTTACAAAAATTTAATAGGAATCACATAAGTGCATTTTTTATGTTATAATATGGTTTGTTTTTGGCTTGATCTCAACGCATTTTTTACAAACATGATAAACAAAGTTAGCTTCCTTTTCCAAATTTCTAAATCTAGTGATTTCTTTGTTATTAATTGGTTTAAACATCTTTTTAGTGTTCCAGTGTTAACCAAAGCAGAGTCTCTAGGAAACCTGTTGTCATAGGAACATCTAGAGATTGGAGATAGAAGAAAAGCATCTTCCAAATTTTTGGAGCCAGATTTAGATCTCAATTAGTTTCCAGGTATTGATCTTTACATTACATTATGTACAAACTTATCCTTGATATTTCATATTGGTATTATGTCAGTACTATTTTGTCTGTGGTAGATAGGTTGTAATTTCAAAAATAATTCATAGCTTTTTAGTGTTCCATTATTTACAACATATAGAGGTTGTAATTTCAACAATTTTTCATCTACATATGAAAGCTACGCAAAATTTAAGCTACTAGTATTACATAATTTCTTTGCTCGTCTAAACTTTGAATACATCTTTACAGTTCATCAAAAATAGATGTTGGCAGCACCAAGTTAAATTTGTATATGTTTGTTTCATTTTATCTATTTTTTCTCACATAACCAAGCTTCTGGTCTATGAAAACTAAGTTCAGACTACGGTATACTTCAGCTAACTGAATATCAGATTACCAGCTGATTAACAATTACTACAGCAGTCTGTTATCAGATAACTGAATATCTGATTTCGTGTTATTTTTTGAATTTTTTGAATCAAATATTTTATGAAGAGGATGTAATTAATTAAATGATTAATTAAATGATTAATTAATTGACTAATTGGTTGATTAATTGATTTGATCATAGAAGGAAAGAAATGAATGGTTATATTTTGGAGATATCTTGAGGGGGCAACTTGGATAGGTTTTCTATTCTCCTATATATATATATATATATATATATATATATATATATATATATATATATGCAGCCTTCTTGGTTAGATTGCGAACATCAGAAGAAGAAACCATGTGAGAATATCTGGTGAGGTTGGGTGCCTCCATGGGCTTGCGCCCTGGAGAAGAAGATGTAGGAATTTGGGCTAAGGGCAGCTATTCCTATTTACTGCTGAAAGACGCAGTTGGTGTCTCCAGATTGTCCAAGGGTTTGTCGTCATTCTTTATCGCTCTTCTACTCCAACAATATTTGTAGTCATCTAGATATTCTTTGCCTGTCTCAATATGGTTATTGGTTCAAGTTATAATTGTTTGTAACGATAGTTGAGATTGATTGTAAACAATTTTTTATTAGTGAATCAATAAAGAGGGTGGTTGGGTGGAATATTGTGTGCTCATATTTTCGATACTTTTGTGCTGTTGTTTATTTTTTTTCAATCACATTCATCTTCAAGTGATTGGGTGATAAAGATCCTATTTTTCTTGGCGTTTTGTCAAACTTCTGCTGCGAACAAAACCCCAACAGTTTGGTATCAGAGTTCAGTTCATCGCATAGCTTGGAGTGTTTGTTGGATTGAAGATTGTAGATGTCGGAGATGATGTTGCTTTCGTGGATGACTATTTTTGATAGTAGATATTGAGGGAATTTGGTAGCCTATAATGGTGAATGTTCCATGCCTCAATGGTCCAATTGATGGAGATGTGAAGAAACCCTCTGATATGGATGAGGGAAGATGGAAGAAGACGAAGAAGAAGGCGGATGACGGTTGAAGAACCTAGTCCACAGCAAGGTGGAGAGGTTAATATGGTCACTACTTATGGTCTTAAGGTGGAGGATCATGGTATCGACAAGGATCTAGATGTTGATAATGCTCGAGGGATCCTGGAGATAAAGAGATCATGTCAAATGGAATACGGATGTCAAGTTTTGAAATCCACAAAGACGATGGAGGTCTTGTAGTACTGCAAGCACTTTTTAGACCATTGATTTTGCCATGGTGTAGCTCAGATGGTAGATTCAACTTTTGCAGGTGGTGGGTTGTGCTTGTAATTGAGTTGTGGTCGTAGTCCTTTCAAATCGACTGGGGTATATCTCGTTGCCTTGAAATCGAGGTTGGTTTTAATTAAGAATAGGTGTTGTTGAAAGAGCTAGGTTGACTTGTTTGTGGATTGTTGGAGATATGTGATATTTGAATCAAGGTGGAGTGTTAAATTTTTTTTGTTCAAATATTTTACGAAGAGGATGTAATTAATTAAATGATTGATTGATTGGATTGATTGATTAATTGACTAATTAGTTGATTTATTGATTGATTAATTGATTGATTTGATCATAGAAGGAAAGAAATGAATGGTTATATTTTGGAGATATCTTGAAGGGGCAACTTGGATATTTTCCTAGGCTTTCTATTCTCCTATATATATATGCAACCTTCTTGGTAAGATTGCGAACATAAGAAGAATAAACCATGTGAGAATATCTGGTGAGGTTGGGTGCCTCTATGGGCTTGCGCCCTGGAGAGGAAGATGTAGGAATTTGGGCTAAGGGTAGCTATTCCGATTTACTGCTAAAAGACGCAGTTGGTGCCTCCAGATTGTCCAAGGGTTTGTCGTCATTCTTTATCCCTCTTCTGCTCCAACAATATTTGTAGTCATCTAGATATTCTTTTCCTATCTCAATAAGGTTATTGGTTTAAGTTGTAATTGTTTGTAACGATAGTTGAGATCGATTGTAAACAATTTTTTATTAGAGAATCAATAAAGAGGGCGGTTGGGTGGAATATCGTGTGTTCATATTTCCTATAATTTTCTGGTGTTGTTTATTTTTTTCAATCACATTCATCTTCAAGTGATTGGGTGAAAAAGATCCTGTTTTTCGGGTGTTTTGTCAAACTTCCGCTGCGCACAAAACCCCAACACTATTAATGTTTGTTTTAATTGAATTATGTCATGCAAACATGCCGTCATCGTAAGTTAGAATACGACATGGCTGTATTTGCTAAAATTATAATAACCACATGCCACTACCATATCTGCTGAGATCTTTGTCAATTTGTTCAATATAGCACATCTGTTATCCTTTTTTCCTTCTATCGGTTGTTTTCTGTGCTTTAATGAGACGACCCGAACTTCCCCGGTGAGGAAAGCCCGGATTGAATTGAGGACAAGACCAATCAAAACGCAGACAGAAGAACATTTCATTTTTTATTACAACAATTCCATCAGAATACAAGAATATAAAGAGTATGAATGAATAAAATACATTCGATAAATATCAGAGATTACAATAATTTACATAGCAGCGAAAAAATAATACAAAACGCAACTGAAAGTAATACACGGATACAGAGCTTTCCGAGCATCGTTCCAGCTGTAAATCAGGATCTTGTGAATATAAATCTGCAAAACCAAAACTATTAGCTGCCCATGTCAAAATAAGAGCACCCAGAGTTTAGGTTAAAACAATAAACTCCAGGTCAGTCATGTGACTGGTGTGAGAACTAAAACAGTTATTTAAAACTTTACTTTAAAAGAGAGTAATTCAAGGGACCATGCCGTATAACACAGAACGGGTTTCCTCCCAAGAACACTAGTGCACATAACAAAACAGCGCAATGCTTTTTGGAAAAATGAAGCTATTATAAGACCCAGGTCCCATCACACAATGCAACACAAGCCGGAGGATAGGGTTTTCCCTTATAATAGCCAAAGATGCTTGGTATGTTTAAAACAAATCATTTGATACTATTATAAGTGTATAGTGTCAAAAAAATTTAAATCATAAATATCAATCATAGGCGGCATGGGTACCATCTATCATGTCGCCAATACTAGGCTCTACAAATAAAACCGCAAGTCATGTATTGGAAATTGGATTTCCGTCATGAGTCGAGGAAAGGGGCAAGCTCCTCTCCGGTTCGAGACACTCTAGCAAATGTCTCAGGACCCCACTATGATCCTTTGGAACCTCCAAGGCCGGTCCTCACCTAACTTTGGAGGATTAGTTATTCCTGAACACACGTTTCCCGGTCCTAACAGACCTATAACCGAGGCGCCTCGCATCCAACAACCACACAGGTGAAAAGTATATAAATGTCAGCCAGTTTAAGCACTGACACCACCACTAGCTAGAAAGAAACGTCGTGCACTCCTTGGGTCCTTATCCCGTTTTTGACTCATACCGAGGTGTGATGCTCGCGAATTCACGCTATACACAAAGCTACGCCACACAGGCCGTGCTTTGATCATCAACCACAAGACTTTGCTTTTCAACAGAAGCCTTGATCAATTGCCACTTACGCGTGCCACACTGGCAATTCACTCCATGCGACTGATGTCCATCGATATACAACCTCCGAGCTCGTACGTCTCAGAGAAGGGCGTTAAGCAAGAGAATAAATTCTCCACCGCCAAACAGATGTATATTTAATAGAGATCAATCAACATAGAATAAAATCCAATGTCAGACACACAATCCATTTACAAGTTCGTTCTGGGTCTGAACGAAACCGGAGGCACTTTCCTCGCATATCCATCGATCTCCAAGTACGTCTGGACGATCACCAACTGATTCCCTCATCTTAGGTGTACAGCCCAATCAAGGTCATCAGTAATCACCCAAATGATGTGAAGAATTCCGGTCTTCAACCACCGTCTTCATCTTCGACATATCGTCGAATCGGTTATTCAGAATGGGTAGAAACCCGGCCTTTCTGAATAACCCACGTATATAATAAACAAATGTTACACAAACAAAACAAACGCCTCATTCCAATTCAGAATGTTCTTTTATTCACAAAATCACATTCTTAGGGAAAGGTTCCCATTAATTTTATCCAAGATAAATTCTTCTAAATTTATTCTATAATCTTCCTTTGGATATCATTTCAAACCATATTATGGTCTTCCAAACTAGTCGGGATTAGCGAACCACACCGAAGTAATTATTTATTTTATTTCCCAATCCCAACCTATTCATCCCATGGAGAAAACTGGTAATACTCCATATCTAACACCACGGTGTTATCGGTAAAATTAATTACCATTTTACGTTCAAATCTAATTAAAGATTTAACTATCGCTCTGGAGCAAAACTGGTGATACTCCATTCTCGATCACTTTTCAGATTTGATAATTTAAATTATCAATTCACATTTCAATCTAATTAAAGATTCATTAAAACTCCACTTAGTTTTAATCTTTTCAAAAATCAATATCCTGTCTTTAACTGGGTTGAAGAACCAATGTCATCTAAAACACGGTTCACGATAAACCCAAAATCACATTCAAATTCAATTCCAATTAAATATTATTTAATTGATACACTTCATTAAATCTAAATAGAAAGATTCAATCTTTTTCTCTATTGGGCTTAAGAATCGGTGTTAATGAAGACACCATTCACGACAAACCCAAATCACATTTGATATTAAATACAAGGCTCTGAATAGAAAATATACCGGCTTATATTCAATATCAAATTCTGAAACCAACAAATATCGTATTGGAAATAACGATATAAAATTTATCTTTCAAACTCCCATAACAATATCTGTATAGTCACGAAATCAAACATCGAAATATTCCGAAGATAATTTCGATTCAACTCCAGTCCAATTCACGTATTGGGAATTTTGATTATTTTTAAAACCACTTTCAAACTCAATTTATTTATTTCAAAAATAAATTGATTTTAATCCTAGTTCAAAACTAGTTCATTTCGATAAAAATCTATTTTTATCTTTTCAAATGTGGAATTTTTCATCCCAGTTCTTCACAAACTATTTCTTATGATTTTACACAAATTATAGATATTTTTAATAATTTTATCAAGACCCGTACAGTCGATTTCCATCAACGGCCATCGAACTGCACTTACAGCGACCTTTTCCAAATTTTATTTGGACATAATTCCAAATCCAACCATTAGATTTCTAATTTCAAATATTCGTTAGAAAGCTCTTTTCGATACGAACCCAACGGTTCAGGTTTCAGGAGAATCCGATGGTCGGATCTCCCGTAATGTCCATTCGAATTCAATGGTCGAAATTTACGAACTGCCGCAGCGCGGCGCGTTCTATTCAGGCCATTATATATATATATAATATATATATACTATATATATATAAAATATATATACTATATATATATTTCGTCGATTTCCTTTTAAAACGTATTTTATAAATCGTTTTAAATTCGATTTCGAAACGATTTCAACTTCCCTTTCAATTTCAAATCAAAATTGATTTTTCCTTTATAAATTCGTTTTAAATTCATTTCAAATTGATTTCAATTCAAATCGATTTTTAATTCAACTTCAATTCAATTTGAATTTCAAATTAATTCAATTTCAATTCGAATTCATTTCAATTCAATTTCAATTCATTTCAATTCAATTTCAATTCGAATTCATTTCTATTTTATTTCGATTTTGAAATCACTTTTCGATATTCATATAAAAAAATAAATAAAATCGATATAAATATCGTTCACGTCAAAATGGCGCATCTCTAATCAACATGGCTTTATATATATTTCAATAAATTCTCTATTCTATTCAACAAATGAATATTTTCTCCAACACATGAATATCGTCAACACATGACTATTTATTCTATTCAACACATGAATTTTCTTTTATAATATTCATTAGTTCCCAATTGGAATGAGGCCCAATCAATTACCATATAATGTTAATTATATGGATTCCATACAACACATGTATAGAATAGCAACGACAAATAATCAACCATCATCCAAAGTGCACCACACAACTGCATAAGCATCAAATATAAATAATTAACGCTCACACAGTCTGTCGACCAATCGATCGACATACTATAAAATAATTGGGATTAGTGTACACCAAATATCATCCCAACACCCGTGTGGGGTTTCAAATCAACAAACACAGATTTTTATTGGTGCAGTTGGGTGATGTGTAAAATTTATCGTCCCAATCAATATCCTTCAAATAGGTGTACATAAACAAACCGTCCGGTTTGTAAATGAATATTGATTTATTCACATTCACGTTAAAAATTATATTTTTAACGATAATTAATTTATTCCAACCATCAACATTTTATTATCGATTTCACATCAACATCACAAACAAATTTCACAATACATCAAACAAGCATACAAGCCGTCCATGGTCTGTGGACGACGGGTGTCGGGTGCTGCTAAGCACCGTCTACATCCTAGTATATATTTATAACTAGAAAAGAAAATTTAAAGTGAGAAGTTCTCACCGACTAGCTAATCCAAACTCCACGACTCTTCATATGTAGGAAATCTCCATCGTGCTCGCCTTTCTGTCACTTTCGTTGCCCGCTTTCACTACATATATAAAAATCACAATTTTATACCGCTATTATATAGATAAAAATTCTATTTTTACACCGCTACTATATAGATAAAATTTCTATTTTTACACCGCTACTATATAGATAAAAATTCTATTTTTACACCGCTACTATATAGATAAAAATTCTATTTTTACACCGCTACTATATAGATAAAAATTCTATTTTTATAACGGTGTTCATATAATAAAGATTATATTTTTATCACACTATTCTCTATATAAAGATTTCGCCTTTTCAAATATAAAGAATTCGCCTTTTCAAATATAAAGATTTCGCCTTTTCATTTCATCACTGTAAAAATCACATTTTTATTTCAACGTATATATAATAAAAATCAGATTTTTATTTCGTTACATATATAAAGATGATATTTTTAATATGCCACTAGTATAAAAATTATATTTTTAACTTTCCTATAGTATAAAAATTATATTTTTAACCTTCATATACAATAAAAATCTCATCTTTCATTTCAAAATCAAATCTTTAAATCGCTAAAAATCATATCTTTTTTTTAGTTTTAAAAATCATATGTTTTATCATATAAAATTCCTCTCTTTTTATTATTAAAAATCATTTCTTTTTTATGCTACAATATATAAAAACTGATTTTAAATCACTGTTATATTTCATATAAGAAAATAAACTGAAATTTAAAGACATGGTTGTTATTAACAAAATAAGAAATGCTCACTTCTTTCTCTAAGGAGTTCACGGCTGAAATTCGGATCCATCCTCCTCATAGAAGCTTCCCTCAACATACGGATGCACCCAAAACCCTTGACCTCGCGAATTCACTGTGGTTCGACGCTGGGGGGGGGGGGATCTACTTGGTCGGTGGTTGGCCAGAGGTGGCGGAAGAGGTGGGGAGTGGTGCTGAAACGACCCAAACTTCCCAGTGAAGGAAAGGCTGGATCGCTTTGAGAACAACACACATCAGATTACAAACTGAAGAACATTTTATTGCTGATTACAACAATTAAACCAGAGTACAAGAATATTACAGAGTATGACTACTTATAACAATATAGAAATACAATAGTATCAGAGTTCTTAATTACATTTAGATAGCAGCGGAAAATAATACAAATATACAACTGGAAGAAATACACGGATACAGAGCTTTCCGAATACTGCTTCAGCTGTAAGCCATGATCCTGTAAATATATCTGCAAAAGCTACTCGACTGCCCGTGTGGAAAATATGGGCACCCGAGTTTGCCAGTGAAACAAACTACAGGTCAGTCATGGGACTGGTATGAGAAATCTTAACTTAACTATCTAATAATAAGGCTAATCACAGGACCACGCCGCTAACGCGGAACGGGTTTACTCCATTTGGATTGCCAGTGCCTAAATTAAAGTAAGACGTTAAACAACGCAATGCTTTTTGGAAAAATGAAACCATTATAAGACCCAAGTCCCATCACACAATGCAACGCAAATCGGAGGATAGGGTTTTACCTTATAATGGTCAAAAGATGCTTGATACGATAAAATGGATTTAATATTAGTGTGTATATATCTATGGGTATATATATTTCAAAAACAATTTCAATCATAATGTATTAATCATAGACGGCATAGTACCCCATCCTACTATGTCACCATACTAGTTCTATAATCAAAACCGCAAGGTCGTATTGGAAATTGGATTTCCATCATGAGTCGAGGCTAGGGGCAAGCTCCTCTCCGATTCGAGACACTCTAGCAAATGCCTCAGGATCCCCCGCAGTGAACCCTTGGATCTTCAGGGCCGGTCCCCGCCTATCGGTAGTGGATTGGTTATGCCTGAACATACGTTTCCCGGTTCCTTTGAACCTATAATATGACCACTATCGGCCTATAAAAATCCGAGGTGCCTCAAAATCCATCATCCACATAAGTAAAATGTCAGGCCATGTTAAAGCACTGACACTACCACTAGCTAGAAAGAAACGTGTGCACTCCCTGCAGTCCATATCCCGTTTTTGACTCATACCGGGGTGTGAGGCTCGCGAAGTCACGGTATACACAAAGCTATGCCGCAATAGGCTATGCTTTGATCATCCCACAAGGCCCTGCTTTTCAACAAAAGCCTTGATCATTTGCATCTTGGCATGCCACATTGACAATTCACGCCTTGCGATCAATCACTATTAATATATACCAGGGTGTTAAGTAGAGAATAAATCCTCCACCACCTAACAGACATACATTAACAGAAATCGATTTAATTCACACGGAACGAAATCCAATGTCAGACACGCATCCACTTATTAGCTTATGCTCTGGGTCTGAGCGAAAACCAAATCCGAACAATCAACAATAGTCCGGACGGCCACCACTGAAGCCCCTTCCAGGTAGCTACTCCCATCAGGGTCTCTGTAGCAACACATCCATTCCATGTGAAGATCGTCGGTCTTCAATCATCATTTTCATCTTTGACTCTTCATCGTCGTAGTAATTATTCGGAATGGGTTAAACCCGGTCTTCCCGAATAACTCACGTATTTTTATAATTAAAAATCAAGTACTATAAAAACACATCCAACGCCTCATTCCAATTCAGAATATTCTTCTAATAAAATATTCGTATTATTCTATCAAAGATAAATTCTTTACATTTACTCTTAAATCTTTCTTTTAAAGATTCATTCAGAACACCATTTGGTTTTAAATATCAAAAATCATTATTAAATGATTCTTTAGATTTAAGAAATAAATCTTATTCTTAACTGGGTTAAAGAACTAATGTCATTTTAAAACATAGTTCACGGTAAACCCAAAATCATCTTCCATAAAATATGGAATCTTCACAGAAATCAAATCAATATATAATCGTTCTAAATTTCGGTATCCAACCAATAATATAAATGGAATAACGACAAGGCCTCTTAAATTCCATATGTAGTATTGGTCTTCTTTTACAGAAGCTTATCTCGGTTATAATTAATTCAAATTCCATTCGACTCCAATTTAATATATTAAATTGGAAAACTTTACTTTTGGAACATTTCCATTTAAATCTTGATAAAAGATTTATACATTCCAAAGCATACTTCCGCTGTCAGTTGGGTTAAAGAACAAATGTTGCTTAGAAACACAGTTCACAATAAACCTGACTCACACTTCATTCTTATTTCAATTACTAAATGAAAACTTTAAAAAACTAAATTAAAAGATTATTCTTTTCATATGGGGTTTAAGAACAGTGTTATTTAAGACGCTATTCACGACAACTGTAACACCCCACCTCCGCTAGGGTCACTCACAAAGGGAATGCACTAGCTTTGGTGGAGTATTATCTAGGTAAACATGCACAGAAATATTACAAGACAGAACATATAAAACAGCGGAATAAAACATGATTTTATTACTTTAAAAAAGTAGTAAGGTCTAAAACCTTTTACATCAAAGTGCCATTAAATTACTTACATCGAAACCTGTCTTGCAATAATAAAGAAGCATAAAACCATAGTCATAAATTATTCCCCAAGTAAAACAGTAAAATAGCAATAGCCAAGAAAAGTCCAAGCCATAGATGATGATCTTGAAGCAGAAAATCCGCACTAAGTATCAACATTTCCTCCCTGTAAACCTGGGGGGGGGGGGGGACGGAAGAAAAAGAGGCGAAACAAAACGGGGTCAGTCATAAAGACTGGTAAGTCCTAGCTACTTTCAGCCTAAAAGCAGGTAAAGGTAACATGACATGTATAAACTGAAAGTAAACATAAACATGATGACAAGATAAATAGATCAAACTAAGATAACAAGATAAACTCAAGTAACAAGACAACCAAGGTAACAGGATAACCAAGATAACAAGATAAACTCGGAATAGCATCGCATGTCTAACGTCCTCTGCACCAACCGTACTAGCATCCTAACTCATATCATCCCTTCCATGTATATGTATAGTCCCTTGCCGTATATCGTACGGGTTCCATCACGTTATTCTGTACCACTACAACGTAGTGTCACCATCCTTGAAATCGCTCGGACTGCCATCCTTGTTCTGGCCAGATTCCCTTATCATGAATTATCGCGTGTTCAACTAGGATTTATGCCACCTAGGACTACTAGGGATTATGCTACCTATTGGACGTTTTCTAGATTCGAATCAGGGTTTATGCCACCTAGGACCACTAGGG
The DNA here is from genome assembly GCA_030737875.1 of Allium sativum. NCBI lineage: Eukaryota > Viridiplantae > Streptophyta > Magnoliopsida > Asparagales > Amaryllidaceae > Allium > Allium sativum. Next base: position 26,718 of record JASFAX010002713.1, on the reverse strand, counting down.
ATTATGCTACCTATCGAACAACGCCCTTTTTCCACATAACGATCTAATCGATCGGCTCCCTACAAGTCCTAACTCGTCGTGTGTCGGTGTCATACGGCCCAATCACGAATGTAGCTACTCTGTGCTAGGTCCACCCTAGGGTGTATCAAGCCCTAGGGTGTCAACCACTAACACCATTCCAAGCACGCACAGTGTACAACTACTGGTGCCCATGCATGCTTTTTCAACTCCGGACTCATGTGCACGACCATAGTCCGCCTGAACCTACAATGGCGCACCAAACTCAGCCGTCGTTTTGGTCGCTTACAATCAGCCCAGTAATCGTGCCCCACCCTAGCCTAGTCCCTAGGGTATCGTGATACATCCAAGAGGGTTACTGCTGAAAATGACCGCGTAACTAGGGTTTCCGTCCAGCAGGTTAAGTATTGTCATCTAAATTCAAGACTTAACCCCTATCAGTCTAGCATGTCAAGTTAGTTAAGTGTGGTCATTCAAGTTCGTGACTTAACCCGTCTACATGTCATGTCAAGATGGCTAAGTGTTGTCATTCAAGTTCATGACTTAGCCCTACGAATCACGTGTCAAGTTGGTTAAGCATATTCCAGCGGTTCATGGCTTAACCCTATCCACCAAATTGGTTAAGTATATTTAAGCTTAACCCCATCAAATTTCCGTGTTAGATTGGTTAAGTATATTAAAGATTAACCCCATCAAATTACCGTGTTAGATTGGTTAAGTGTATTCAAGCTTAACCCCATCAAATTACCGTGTTAGATTGGTTAAGTATATTCAAGCGATTCGTGACTTAACCCCATCAAGTTATCATGTTAGATTGGTTAAGTATATTCAAGCGATTCATGACTTAACCCCATCAAGTTATCATGTTAGATTGGTTAAGTATATTCAAGTGATTCATGACTTAACCCCATCAAATTACCTTGTTAGATTGGTTAAGTATATTCAAGCGATTCATGACTTAACCCCATCAAGTTATCATGTTAGATTGGTTAAGTATATTCAAGTGATTCATGACTTAACCCCATCAAGTTACCATGTTAGATTGATTAAGTATGTGTTAACCTAACCCCATCCACTAGTCAAATTATAACGGTTAAGTGTTACCCTTGTGAATTTGCTTAACCTTACCATGCATCGCGTTATACTAGTCGGGTGTTATCGATCCATTCAGGTTAAACTAACCCATCCTCTAATCGTGTTATATGGTTAAGTGTCATCAAGAAATCAAGTCCGATTTTACTTAACCCACCCATCCACGTCATATTGGTTAAGTGCCATTAGTCTAATCAAGTTACTTAACCCACCCGTCCATGTCATATTGGTTAAGTGTCATTAGTCTAATCAAGTTACTTAACCCACCCGTCCATGCCATATTGGTTAAGTGTCATTAGTCTAATCAGGTTACTTAACCCACCTGTCCATGTCATATTCATTTATTATTTATTAATGCATCAACCTCTCACATTGGACTTGTTTGCGGTCATTGGATATGCCGGGCGGTTCCGGGCAGAATTACACCGCAAACCCATTCCAACCTCGGGTCCAAGCATTACCACAATCTAGTCTTTGCCTACGACCTCTCACATTAGACTATTATTGTTGTGGTCACTGGATATGCCGGGCGGTTCCGGGCAGAATTACACCACAACTCAAGTCTAACCTCATGTCGAAGGCATCCGTTAGATTGTTAATTACATATGTTTCATCTAAGTCAAGATCCCCACTTTACATATTACTAAGCATATTCCCAAGTTCCACATTACATGCCCATGAAAATATGTACCCAATTCTAGCCACTTTACATATGTCCAATTCTCACCTGTTTGCATGTATGCCAAGTTTATGACATCCCAACCCTATCGAGTTCTAGCCAAAGTTACATGTTGTCAAGTTCATGCCCAAATAAACCCAAATCATGGTTCATGTTTCCAATTCTACTTATGCCTAGTTAACGTAAGCCCAACCCCTTGATTTAACTTGCATAGTCTCAAAACCCATGATATAATTCATATGTCAACTCATGTATGCCCAAACTTGCAAATAATATTGGCAATACCCCAAAATTTTCCCTTGTTCATGTTATGCACAAATTCGACCACCCACACCCATACCCAAATAGGTGAAATCCCAATATTTCCCCCGTATACAAATCGCACGTAAATCGTAGTTTAGGCCTAGGTCCGAAATCGACCAAGGTTCATCAAAAGAAAATAAATAGGGGAAGGTAGAAACTTTGCATAAAACAAGATCCGAGAGAAAATCATCATTACATGCATGATAAGGACATGAAAGAGTAATTTGCAACATGCATAGGTCCAAATTAATGTCATAGCAACATTCCCAAAGGTCAAGATTCAAAATGAACAAGAATGAGCATGGATCGATTATCATGCATAGATCAAATTTCAACTTTATCACATGTCATATTCAAGTTATCGTTTCAATCTAAAAGCATCTAGAACTTACAAAGCGTGGCTAGTGAATTAGGGGCAAGAATCGTCATAGAATCGTTGTAGCGACGTTGATCTACCCTCTTGATTTGTTGTAGAAGCTCTAGGAATGATGTAGCAACACTAGAAGCCTTGAGAATAAGTAGCTCCTTTGATTTGATGGAGAAAGATTGCTCCTTTTCCTTAGATTTAGTTTAGAACCCTCAAGCTCTCAATGATGAAGATGTAGGCCATGATTTAGGAGCATTTTGGCAGCACTTAGTTGCTAGAATGATTTTTATTGATTTAGGTTAGGTCTTAGGGTGTTTTTATAGGAGTTAGGACTAGTTTAGGCCCTTAGATTAACCTTAGTTTAGATCTGGACCACTGAAAATCGTCACAGGCCAACCAACCAGACCACACAAGCAAGCAGGTGCACCAGGCTAACCTGGCTCGACCAGGGAGGTCGACCCCCAGGTCGACACCCAGGTCGACTGGGCAGTCGACCTGGTCCTGGGGAGGTCGACTACCCAGTCGACTCCCCAGTCGACCTGGGTCCTGGGCGGGAAACTTTCCCGCCCAGTCTGTTTGGGGCTAAATTCGAAATTCGAATTCGAATTTGAACTGTTTTCGTTTTCTGATTTTTCGTGAAACTTCTAGAGGCCATATCTCGGTCATACGGACTCCGATTTACGAAATTTCGGACTCGTTTCCAACCAGAATTCCGAGACGAACGCAACGGCGCAACCCGTTTCACTTGATTCTTAATTTATTATTTAATTATGCCCTGATTTATTGTTTTAACATGTTATAAAATTCGGGTTGTTACATTCTCCCCACCTTAAAGGATTTCGTCCCCGAAATCTCTAAGTTAGGGAGGATGTATCCTACCATCCAATCATCCATCTAATCAAAGCATCATCCACGGGCTACCATTGTCCTTAAAAGATTTCTAATGCTGTATGAACATATGCAGAAAGTGTGTGTATATGTTCCTTATCTAATGCAAATGATCAGGCCTGATTGATCTTCTAAATGCAAAAATATGTTTAGTGCCATGAATCCACATGTATGCAAATAGTCCTAGTCACATAAACACTATATGTGTGCACAAACATTCATCCATATGCAATATCCACATGCTAACACATTCAATTTCATCCATAAACAAGTATAAACACTCATGCATATGCAACATGAAAATGTGTCTGAGCCGATCTAGTGGCTAATGTGTATTCATGCATCCACGAGCAACCACTTGCGACCACTTGCAACCATTTCGCAAACATCAATCATAACATGTTTCAAATACATGTTTGCATCCATAGGGTTCTACCTAAGGTCCTCAAGATAGGATCGAGAAAATAAGCAAGATAAACTCCTTTTCGGATTACAAGAAATCCCTTTCTAAACCCAACCCATATCCTATAAAGCCCAAAAGGTTTAGTCAACCTAACGGACACCTTCAAATCCTGACATGTATTATTAACCGATGAGTCATACCCCCTATGGAGTTTGCAACAGAAATAAGATCGAGAATAGGACCGAGAGGATATGCATAAAGGATAGCATGCGGGTAATCTCTACAGGAAAACAGGGATCAAGAATATACTCTTAAAAAGAGATATGATGCGCGTATCTTGTCTTCAATCTTCTAAGTCGCATTTCCTTGAGCTTAATTCCATTGTGCTTTGACCATCTTTAACCTCATGATTTCGTGGCCTCTTAACTCCTATTTCCAAATATGAGCTGGGACTCACTTCATTGTCGCCTCTCGTTCCACTTTTACTTATTCTCCCTCTAGTATACTTGGCTCAACCATATCCGTGTACTCTTGGTTTTTCATGCAAGTTCTCCAAAATTCACCAGTGAACTCTGGATCTCGTTTACTCACTATACGGCATTTCATGCAGAAGAACTATCTCTTGAAAACAAACAGATGCCAACCATGTTACCAAGTGTACTTACTAGAGTGATTTCCATAACGCATGCACAAGCGAAATGAACCATCCGCCTTAGTGGCGAACACTACTAGAATGGATTACCAACAAATGCATCAAGATATTCTAGGTAACCAATCATGACAGAACCCAAAAGGTTACACGAGACTTCGAGGGTATTACCGAGGCAAGTCAAGAGTCTAACTACTGTAATGACCCGGATTTTGAGCCACTTTGGTTATCGACATAAACTCGATGTCAATAACCAAAACATCGAAAAATCCTGGTAATTAGTGAAAGAAATTAGAGGGTGAGGAAAAATAAGACAGAAACTTAGAATAGAAGAAGAAGAACACAACATCAGAGTAACCCGAATCTCACAGCGGAACGAATAACATATAATATATGTAACATAACCTTGAAATATACATCTGTATTTGAATATACATCATTATCAAAGCACAGCACTTACAACACAGCGGAAATAACTATAGCTATATGATCCTGAAGCCTCCTGCTCCAGCTCTTCAACTATATCTGTAAAATCCCGACTACTTGACTGCCCGTACAAATTTAGGCACCCAAGAGTTTAGGGGAAACAACAAAGTAAACTCCGGGTCAGTCATGGGACTGGTATGAGTAAAACAGTTTTAAAACAGGTTGAATAAGTAATCGATATCTCATAAGACCACGCCGCATAACGGAACGGGTTTTTCCCTTATGAGAATTCAAAATATCTTTATATCAAAAACCTTTTGATATTATAATAATGTCTATCAACCACAGTATATATATAATCATCTAGCAGAAACGCTTTCATCTCACGTTCTACATATATAGTATACAATCAAAACCGCAAGCACGTATTGGGTAATGGATTTCCAACTATGACAAGGTATGGAACCACCTTTCGCTAGTGTACCTCTAGAGAGGAATACACTGGGTTCAACAAGAACATCTTGCAACCCGGCCACACATGACCGACCACTCATTTCGCTTGAGTGTATCGAATGTATATCACCAACAGTTAGGATCAGCAACCGTTTCCCGAATGGAACAGCATCAACAATAGATTTTTAGAAGTAAATGAAACTCTAGATTAGGTGATTATACACCCTACTTCGGTGCGACCGACTTAGCCATGCTGCCTGCCCGATTTCTGTCATTTACCGGATGATGAGGCTAGAAGCTACGCTTTATCATCACATCAGATTCACTTTGAATGTCACATCATCAAATCCATCAAATCACCGATTGACGTCCTCAACCATACATTATGCGTTAGCTAAAAGAAGTTTCCTTCTCCGCTTCCACTCTTGGTATAGTTGGAGAAATCAATATACGTGATTGTCTGGAAATACTCTGTCAGACATCCGTCCATACAAGTCATCCAGGAACAGGATGAACTAAAGGCACTATTCTGTAAATTGGATAGCCCTTGCATAACTCCGTCTTCAATTATCTTTGGCATATATGATTCGCAACATTTATGCCAATACAGAGTGGTTCTTTGGATAATAATCCAACCGGTCTCTCCATATTAACAACGTTAAAATGGTCAAAACTTCGATAGTCTTTGATTTAACTATTGAATAAAAACAAGTGTGCAAACAACGATATTATTTCCAAATGGAAATTATATCGATCAAACATCATTTAACATTCATCTCCTTAGTTCATTAATTTACTTATCTCCTGTTTCCCTATATTCAACATTTCTTATTTTCTAAGTTTAGAAAATAGACGTTATTAACAATGGAAAACATTTCCATTTCTTGTTTTCTTTATTAGAAAACATTTCTGGTTTCTTATTTGGAAAACATTTCCAAAGCTTCTTCATTGGACTTAGATAGATGTTTAAATAAACATTGCTATGCCAACTCAAACCATTTCCTTTACTGCCGAACCTTAACTATTCCTTAGTTAAAACGAAGCCAATCAAGTTGGGGTAGAACTACCTCTCAGACCTTAATTGAACAACATTTCTAACTTTGAAATAGGCAAAGTTCACTTTATATTCCTTTACTAACTTCCTTACTTAACTTTCGTTCGAATAAATCTCTATTCGATTTATTCTATTTGATTTACTCTTTTTGATTTACTCTATTCACTTAACCCCTTTCGAATAAACTATATTCGATTTACTAACTTTATTCGAATGAACTATATTCTATTAACTCCTTTTACTTTAAATCTAATCGATTAAACTAACATCGATTAACTCCTTTTACTTTAACACTAATCGATTAACTAACATCGATTAACTCCTTTTACTTTAACTCTAATCGATTAAACTAACATCGATTAACTCCTTTTAACTTTATCTAATCGATTAAACTAACATCGATTAACTTCTTTTACTTTAACACTAATCTATTAACTAACATCGATTAACTCCTTTTAACTTTATCTAATCGATTAAACTAACATCGATTAACTTCTTTTACTTTAACACTAATCGATTAACTAACATCGATTAACTCCTTTTAACTTTATTTCTAATCGATTAACTATTCATTTATAAAGATTTACTTTTAGTAACAGTTCTTCACTTTACAAATGATTTCCCTTTTATAAAACTCTATTCGTTTTAAAAACATTTTCCCCTTTTATTTACTTTCGAAATATTTCCTTTTATAAAATCCGTTGATTTTATAAAATCCCTTTATTTCAATATACATTGAAATAATTCTTTTTACATCCCAGGGTCTTTTATGATATTTAAAATATCAAATAAAAATGATCAACATCATTCCAACACCCATAATCCATAACAGATTATATAACACATCATATATCACAATATATGAAAACAGTAAAATAAATGTTGAGGAATCCAGTTGGATTCCTCCAACCTGTTTCCCTGCATCACATATGCTAAACAATATAGATAACATCACTTTCAGTTCTATATGATACATTCTGTAAAACAGAATCAATATAGAAATTTAACTAACTGACTAGCAGTTCAATCATACAGTCAATCAGCCAATATCTAACAGTTCTAAAAATACAACATGAAATTATAAACTGTTCATAGTTAGTGAGATTTACTCACTGTTGCGCGTTAACCGTTGAATAACGGTTTGCGTCATTCGACTTAGTCAGAAAATTTATTTCGCCATAAATTGTAACGTGCTCCAATCGACTCGCGGTTAGTCTCATTGTGTAGTGTCCGTCCATACGGTGCTAATGCAACTTACGGTTCGTCAATCTGATTCCGTATGACCAAGATATTAAAGATACCAGTTAATTCATTATTTAAATTTTAAAACAAACTTTAATTTATAAAGAATCGGGCCTTAACCTTTGATCCAAGGCCCATCTTCTTCATTAAAACCCCACCCGCCTACGTGAAAACCAACCCGACTACACCTTCTTCCCAAATCAAACTTTCGAGCTCCAGGAGAAATAAACCCCCCTCCGTTGACTGCCGTTTGACCTCCACCTCCCATTCACCTCGGTCATCGAACTCCGGCGCCAATACCACCATCCACTTCACCATCAAATTCTGCATCCATCCCTACCCTCAGATCCAAACTCGCAGCACCCTCCGTCGTTCAGCACTTGCGTCGGCTACAGGGAAACGGCGACCCCAATCACAACCGAATGCCCCAATACTTGGCCGACAACTTCTACTCCACCTCCTCGATCCATCTATGAACTCGATTTCACCAATCCAAGCCTCAATCTCCCGAAAACTCTTTCCCTAACGTTGCTGCTTGAAAACTGGACGGCCAAATACTGCGTCGCACAACCCAATAGGGGTACCAGGATGAATCTCAGCCCCTCACGATTCCAACCATACTCCTCACTTGATTTATAGCATTTTAATCGAATTTTCATTTTGATTTTTCTTTTGAAGAACTTTTCTGTGTATTCGGTTTATACTGCTTATATAGACTGTTTGTGGTTGGTGAAGTTTGTGGCTGAGGAGAGAGGTCGCGTGGCCTGTTTGTGATCAGAGAAAAATGGGGGAGATATTTTTAATTTGATTTTCTATTTTATTTTATCGATTATATGCTTGTCTCTCGTCCTTAAAAATCCCTACGACCACATACGATCTTCTAAAATCACGAAAATTGACATGCCACTAGAGTTTGACATTACGATCCCAACGAAACTGGTTTCGTCGAATTCCGACTTCGTATGCTCACACATTGTATTTTTAACTATCAAAATACTGACTGTTTTCCACTCTAAAAATCCGTACGACCACACAGTGACTCTAAAAATCACGAAACTTGACATCTAGCAACTATTTGACATTGCAGATCCAACAAAACTAGTTTCGTCGAATTCCGACTTCGTATGCTCACACAGCGTATTTTTAAAGCTCCGGATGACCCATTTAAATATATAAATATATTTAAATATAATTAAATTAAATATTTTAAAAATAAATATTATCGTCTATATTCATAGTGGAATACCATACAGCTCTAGAATATCCCTATATGAATTTCTAGCTCGATATTTCAAATCCCGATTAAATCGATATTCGATTTATATTGAATTTCCTTTTTAAAATATAAATAATTCCTTTATAAATTATAAAGGAATTCCACAGCGACTTTTTTAAATTTGATTTGGACATACATTAAAATCTACACGACGAAATCCCGATTTTTCTCTTCCACTCGAAAGATATACTCCACCAGCTCCACACGTTTCTTGTTTCACAGAAATCCGGCTTAAAACGAATCTTGTACATTCAGTTGAAGTTCACACTACAACAAAAACACCATATTACAACTTTAATTTTACAACGGTGCATAAATCACCGTTGTAATAGAGCATTTATTACAACGGTGCAAAACGCACTGTTGTAATAAATGTTTTTTACAACGGTGAAATTATCACTGTTGTAAAGAACATATATATTACCATATCACAACTTTAATTTTACAACGGTGCATTAATCACCGTTGTAATAGATTCTTTTTTACAACGGTGCATTAATCACTGTTGTAAAGAGCATATATATTACCATATTACAACTTTAATTTTACAACGGTGGCGTCCACCGTTGTAATAGATCCCTTTTTACAACCTTGCAAAACTCACTGTTGTAATAAACATATATATCACAACTTTTCATTTTATTCGTTGTAATTGAGATGCCTAGTGCATACTTCATGTTTATAATATCTATATTTAGTAACTAATTATATTGAAACTTAATAATAATAATTAATAATAAACTTGGGAATCAACAATATTTGTCAATTATATTTAAATAATTAATAGTTAATAAGTAGTAATTTTTTTTAATAGTTAATATATGTTAACTAGCTACTTTATTAATTAATAGTAACATAAGTTTGTAATAAGTATTCCTCTCGATTATAATTAACTTAAATTTTTTTGGGTCTGTGCCTATCTACCTGTTTTTGGATGTATGTACACAAGCCATGAGTTTATGGGTACATGCATCCTACTTTAAGCATGTATTCCTTGGCGCACATGTACCATTCCATAGAAAACACATTACCTATGTATTACTTTTTAATTTTACTCAGTTTCTAGAATATGGCATCTTAGACAGTCAAACATATGATAATTGACTACTCTTTTTGCATAAGAATGGTCCCTGTTCTGTACACTATCAACATGCCTTTAAAAAAAACTATTGATATAAGGTTGTAGTTTGTTGGTTGTACAAGTAATTGATCGACATGTCTGTATTTCGGTTCAGCAAAGAAAAACACTGGCTTTTCTTCTTACATCCAATGTAAGTATGAAATAAATTATAAGATGTCAATAATTGTTGTTCTTCCAATGTTGTTTGCTTATGCTTTGTTCAAGTAATCAATGACAATTGAGTCAACTATACTGCATGTTCCAATCTATCATGTTCTCTATTTTGTTCTAAATAAATTCAAAATAAGCATACAATCAAAACAAGCATGTCTAATTATTAAGTAAAAAGGTCCTAAGTTGACATAGTACATACTTAACAAAATTTCCATAAACACAGCGTACATATCAGCGTACATAGTACATACTTAACAAAATTTCCGTCGGTTCTTCAATTAAACGTGCCTTTTGACATCGGTTCTTCCATCGTGTTCCATAGTATTCCGAATTTCCTTTTCCATCGTATTCCACCGCAAACCCTAATTCCCCTTTCGATCCACTTCACATCGCCGCTTCACATCACATCGCCACTGCTCGATCGCCGCTGCTCAATCGCCACTGCTCGATCGCCGCTACTCAATCGCCACTACCCGATCGCCTACGTATCTCGCTGGTAAATTTTTATTTGTTGTCTCAATTGCATGTGACAATGCTCCTGTGTCATACTGATTGTAACAATTTTTATTCGGTTCACAGTACAATTTTTATTCGTTGTCTCAATTGCATGTGACAATCGCTACTGTGTCATACTGATTGTAACAATGCTCCTTTTAGGTTGAACTTTGTATATAATTTGATGACAAACCTCAATTGCATGTGACAAATTACCATGGCAAACCTCAATTGCATGTGACAATGCTCCTTTTAGGTTGAACTTTGTATTCAAACATCTATATATTTCTTCGTCTAACTGTAATTCCTGTCAATTTGCAGTCACACTCGTTTTGGACCTGAAATATGAAATTCGATCATATATATGCATATACACGTGCGCATATGTATAAACATGTATTTGGTCATAAGTTGAGTTTGTATATTTAGTTTATGATATTGACTTTTTGAATTTTTACGGGTTTGGGTATTTGTCATAAACAACCAGTATGTTAGAATGACCAAAGTTTGTTCGCTTGCATTTCATACTTTGTACTGCGGTACTGACTTTGTATACACTATTAAAATCTGAAGTGGAGATGTGTATTTGGGAACACATATACTGTCTAATACCATTTGCTGTCTTGATGAAGCTTTGTCATCCTGAATAACACACTAAAATACAAGCCTACAATAGAAACAAGAATAACACACTAAAATACACCAAAATAAACAGCAAAAATCATTTGCTGTCTTGATGAAGCTTTGTCATCCTGAAGCTTTTACCATTCATATTCATAGGATCTGCAAGAACAACAAACATAGTATGAGATATTTAATTTAACTATAAAAAAGGTTGAGCATACATTTCATAAACACAGCTCCTAGTCCGCTGTTAACTTCAGAAAATGGATTAAATGAGTAATTTTTTTGTGAAACCTCTTAAAAAGAGCAGCAGTTTATAATTTACATCTAATTAATGAAATGCAAGTTCAACTCATTGGATAATACTCCAATAACTAAATTATAATATCTCATGTTTCATTTATCCTTTTAATTAGATGTTTCATTTGGATGTTTCATTTGGAAAACAAATTAACTGTTTCAGAAAACATCGGATTATTATCAAATGATATTTCATAACCAATGCTAAACTCTGTTTGGCTGTTTCATTTGGATGTTTCAGTTTAGTTTACATCTATTTGGATGTTTCATTTGGATGAAACATTGGAAAACAAATTAGTTGTTTCATTTGGATGTTTCAGAAAACATTGGATAATACTCCAATGATTTCAGAAAAAATCTAATTCATTTGGATGTTTCATTTGGAAAACAAATTAGCTGTTTCATTTGAAAAAAAATCCTGAACTAACACAACAGCCAAATTGAATAGTTCTTCTCAAAAGTTCTGTCAATTTTGGTACATGTTCTTCTCACAATTGAACCAAAACTGCAAATCCTAAACTAACAATAGCTAAACTAAATAGTTCTTCTCATATTAGTGTTTTTCTGCTTGAACTGATGTCATTAGGGTATGAAGTTTTAGATCTGAATCTCTAACTTAACATCTCAAATTAATAAATGTACAACATCCAAGCAAAATTATAAAGCTGAAGAACATGTATCATTTCTAGTATAAAAAATTAACTTCATTTTAACATATATTACTACATTAACCGAACCTTCAAAGACCAGAGCAGATAGTACCTCCCTTGCCTCATGGCTGAGAGACGCTGAAATATAAATTCAAACATCGTGTCACAAATCAAAGTAAATAGAAACATGTTCAATCATTTTTTCTTGTTCTGTACAAGGCATAATTTTTAGTGCAATTCAGTTTAATTGAAATTCAGAATTTGAATAATATGAGTCATATGACTTACAGAAGAACTATTCAGTTTAAGTGCAATTAGATGCCCATGTCACAAATCAAAGTATGCTCACCCCTATGTGTGATGGTCTTTTATTTGTGTTTATTTTGATGATATATATATTATTATGCAAATACGTTGTTTTAGAGGGTGGGTCGAAGTATGATAGGTGATGCATAAGAGGGGTAGATAAGGTGGGTGTGTATAACCAAGTTGTACAATAATGTTGAGCATAAGTCTTTATAGTAGGTCCGAAAATTAGAGGCGTGTTTTACCAAGATGGACAAAGCATGGGTCAATCTACCAAGGTTTCATCATTTTGGCTATTACTTCCATAGTTATAAGTAGTTTGATGCTAGGGCACATCATTAGCTATGATACCGGATGAGAAGCCGGAAGTTGAATTTAATGAACGCGGACAAGCAATAGGTGCCTAATTCCAAACATTTGTCGTCATATATTGGTACTCTAGCAAGGGAGATGGTGCCTTTTACCATTAGCACATGGAGAACGTCGGGTGACGATTTGAGGATGATCTGTGTACTGTATAGAGGTACGTACTGATATTTGACTTGTATACCAAATGTCGGCTTTCAATAGTAAATTATGGCTTTCAATAGTAAATTCTGTGAATGATAAATTCTGGGCTTGTGTACGATTTGAGGGATGATCTGTGAATAATAAATTCTGGCTTTCAATAGTAAATTCTGGCTTTAAGTTGTATTTAATTTTACTGATTCTATGTTATTTATGTTAGGGAGTACTTATATGTCTCAATATTAAAGCAACATATTATATGCCTGCTATAGTTCTCTTTATAATGACATATGCATTATGCACATTGCAATACTGTTACATATTATATGTCTCAATATTCAAAGCAACAAATTATATACCTGCTGTGGTACAACATTGCATTTTGCAATACTGTTAGAGACTAATCTGCTGTTTTTTTTTTTTTTTTTTTTGTGCGCGCAGTCAAGATTCAAGGTAGATATGGTGTATAAGGATTACTTGTTAATGATAATAGGACAGCGGTGGAAGGAGTCGAAATCAAGGTTAGTTGCAGCTATCAAAAAAGCGTCTCAAAATCCCGACTCTATCGATACTTTAGCAAGCCTAAAACCGTTCAATATAAAGAGCGATGACGAATGGAATGCTTTTGTAACTGAAAAATTGTCAGAAAAGTTTGAGGTGGTTATTTTTGTCTTACTGAGTTTAACTGTTAAATATATTACATTTTCCTATATCATATTTACTGAATTGATTTTATAGGCAACAAGCCAAAGATTCAAAAGCATTAGAGAAAAGAATAAAGTTCCACACACCATGAGCAGAAAAGGTTATGCAAGATTGGAAGAAGAAATGGTAAAAAAATATTGTTAAAGCAACTATTATATGTTATCACATGAAAAATTCTGAAGCTGTTAAGCTATTTTTGCAGAAAAAGGAAAAGTCAACATCTACTATCACTAGAGACGAATTGTGGTGCAAAGGCCACACTAGAAAAGATGGAAAACCTCCGAATTCAATTGCTGCCGAATGCATAGTAAGAATAAGTTCAAATATACAATATCAGAAACTGTTGCTATTGTTAACGTAGTTTTAATTTTAATTTCTGAATTTTGGTTGTTTTTTAATTTGTAGTCTAAGATAAACGAGCATCATAATGCCGCAAGTCAGGATTCTCATGGAGCAACATCAGTTACTCAAGATGGCGTGTCGAAGCTTTTTGGTCAGGAGCATGGAGGATGTGTAAGAGGGCTTGGTTTTGGGGTTGTACCATCTCAGCTTCGTATTCGGGGTAGCTCATCAGGTGAAGTACATGCATTGCGAAACCAAGTTAGTGGATTGGAGACCAAAGTACAGGAGCTCACTACGATGTTGATGGTAAGTGTTAATTAGAAATTTATTTTAACGGCGATTTTTCCTGTTTTCCTGTTAATTAGAAACCAAGTTATTGTCGGTTTCCGGTTCCGTTCCGGATATTTCGGAATTTCCGGTAAATTCCCGGTTTGATAATTGCGGTGTGGTTTTCTCATGCTGATTTTCCAGATTGACCCATGTTATTCCATTATAATGCTCCGGTTACGTCGATTATTTGACCAATTGCATTTTCTTTTCGTAGCCAACGGTACCAATCAGTAGTGGGTAATGTTTTAAAACAACTCGGAAAAAACAGTGTGACCAGACCCAGTGCCACTCTAACCCAAACTATTTATCTAGGGGTTTCTGCCATGTATATATATATTCCTCAGAAATCCATTTATCCAGCAGTTTACAGAGCCTACTCGAACATTTTCCTCCTCTCTCTTTATGGTCCTGTTTCTAAACCTTTAGCATTGTTTTTTGGAACAAATATCTGCTTCCAGCTTTCATCTTAAATTGCAACTGTTTGTCGCAAGGTTTATTATCATTAGGATTTAGGCTAAAAGCCTTTAGATCCGATTTTTCAACACTCTGCAGAATTCTAGGTATTATGGTAAGCAAAATTTATATTATTCATCAAGCTTGGTTAATTAGTTTTTGGCGTGATTTGTGCTATGTAGAGAAGAATCGTTCGGATTCTCATTGGTTTGTTGTCAAATGGAAATAAGATTTTAACCAGCTACGTCCGACTGATTTCTTCTATCAATTAAATTGAAGTTTATTTAATTTTTTCAACGTTCATCAATTTATTCCTACTCTTTGATTCGGGATCTGTCGGCTATTTCCTATTAGTTCCGGCATTATGTATGAAATAAAGTTATTTTTGTTTGCCTTTGATTTTTTATATTGAAATAAGAATCATTTCAATTTTTATATTGCAAGACGATGCTAAGATGGTATGAGTTTGAATTCAGTGTGGATATATTCTTACATTGGCCTTCAATCTGATTGCCTTCGATTTGCTTTGTGTTATTTAACTTATTTCGGAGAGTTTTCAAATTAATACCTTAATTCTTCATAGTATGGTTGTATTAAACAAATACTCCTATTTGTGATTTTCGGGATCTGCTGGTGCTGGGTTGCTGATCAATAAACATAGGCTCCAAAATTTTAAAAAGAACCAGCAATCGCCTATGGGCTGTGGCATTTTGCTGCCGTAGCATGGAGCCAATAATAAAAACTTCACCAGAGGTAGAATGCCTTGGATTATTCTCATGATCCTTTGCCACGATATCTGGTTACATTTTAACACTTTTTTCTTTTAATTCTTAATCTCCCAGGTTAAAGAAATAAGACATGGCCGTTTGTACAATGTTTGTTCTTGGACATAACCCATTATGTCTCTACAATTGAAAAAAAATATTAAAAAAAGAGCAAAGCAAAATGCCTTTTTTTTCATAATGTGTTTCAAATTTACGGCTTCCCAATTATGCTAGTTTTATATGACCAAAATCATATTTTGTGCTAATTTTATATGACCTATGTATATGCAATCTTTACAGGATCTAAAAGAAAAGCAAGCTAATGCGGGAAATCCAGCAAATCCTGATCCTAATACGCCTCAGGTACCCTTTTTTATTGGTATAATTGATAAAAAGATGTAACATTTCATTGAAATGCTTTTACCGAACTGTGAAATTTTAGGGTGATTTTAAGGACAGTAAATGGAGGGGGGTTGGGTACTGTTAAACTAAATTACCGCGCATTAGAAGCTGAAGAACTTTTTAACGTAAACTAAATTCAATTTGGAATAACCTTTGTGTTTATACTGTTATCTAAAACATGCTAAAATTGGGGTACTTTATTTTTGAAAGTGAGGTGTTCATCTTTTATTATTATTGTATTCATACAACAGTAAAGGAAATTTCTCATTTCTAGATCTTACTTCACATAGTTAATCACTTCCAGTCATATATAAGTGTAGTCAACTAATAATCTATCAAAGTACTCATATCTATACCCACACTAGATTAAATTCAGAGAGTTTGCACAGAGTTTATTCACAAAAGATCCACTGTTTTCATATTTCGTCCAGTTTTTGACATGAAGAACAATTAGTTACACATACATATTCACAAACATATATGCATATATATATGTGTGTGTGTGTGTGCGCGCGCGCGCCTGCATCATACTATATTCAATCACTAAGGGTTTAAAAAGAAAGAGTTTGCAGATGTATTACTGTGTTTTTCTATTGTGTTCACTATCTTTACCATTCTCAGGTTTTATAATTACATTCGTAGATTAAACAAAAATAAGGAAATTATTTGTAAAATAAATAAAGATAACAATCCATTACACATAAATTTCATAGATTCAACTCATCCACTCTTTGTTCCCAGCTTAGAAAGACGCTTCTGGTGGTGTTGTTCTGTCGTTAAATCTATTGCATTGTTCTCACAATACAACTGGCAGTAACTGAAACTGCTCCACTCAACAGCCATCAAATTAACTTAAACTTAGTCGTGTGTCTTGTCTTTGATTATACATAAGCCTTTGATTATACATAAGTGCTTACTGTCTATGATGCATAAGCCTTGGATTATACATAAGTGCTTACTGTCTTTTGTATTTAGTTCCATGTATTTATTTGCCTCACTTTCTGTTTTTAGTTTCCAGTTCAGATTTTCTAGATTTTTTTTGTTTGCAGTCACACCGTGGAAGCAATACCTTGGCAGTTCAACTGTCTAAACAAAATGGAAAGCATGCACCTGAAAATGGAAAGCAGGCACCTGAAAATGGAAAGCAATCAGCTGAAAATGAAAAGCATCCATCTGAAACTGACGGCAGCAAAACAGAAAAACAGTCTAAGCAGAAAAATCCGGCCAGAAAAACAGCAGTGCAAGCTGATGGAAATGAGGGCAGAAAGTGTAAGATATTGAATTGGGAAAAACAAGTTGTTGCGGAAGGAAGAGTGGCATCCACTGATCCAGAAGCTTTGGTGCACTTTAAAAAACTTGGATCGCAAGGCTGGAAAGTTTGGATTGACGTGGCGGTGGATCCAGAAGCATTCTTGTGGAAGCCGAATTCCGCAATGACTACTATTGGAGAAGCTGTTGGATCAACTGTGGCCTGGAATAAAAATTACGTTGCCTTCAGCTAGAGTGCTTTCGTAGGGTATGCTTTCGTAGACATTCCATCTTTCTTATGTACATATTGGGTTAAATCATGCATGTATTATGAAACAGTTATGTTTTTGGTGACACGGTTATGTTATGTATATATTGGGTTATGTTTTTGGTGACACGGTTAAGTTGGTGATGTACTACGTACTTGCGTGTTATGTTGATCGAATATTATGTTAAGTAATATATATAAATGATTCTGTGTACTAATATTTGTTGCATTGAAATGTGAATCATATTATCAGTAATATATATGAATTTGTTTTACTAGTCAGGTCCATGCAAATTACAACAGAAAAAAAGTTGTAATAAGTCATGTTACAACGGTGTGAAAATGTTGTAATATAAATCAATTCACAACGGTGGAAAAATGTTGTAATATCAATGAAATTACAACGGTGCAGACATGTTGTTATATAAATGAACACAACATTATTACAAAATCTACAACAACGGGGATAAAAGTTGTAATATAGTTTATTACAACGGTGATAAAAGTTGTTATACGTATACTCTAACTGTACTATAGTATATACGACAACTTGTAAAAAAATTTATTACAACGGTTGATAACTGTTGTTAAATAATCCTATTACAACGGTGCTGCAACGGTGCAGAAAAGTTGTAATAAAAAATAATATATTACCACGTCTGCATACACGACGGTAGGGGCACCGTTGTAAAATGATATTACAACGGTGTTGCACCGTTGTAATAGGGTGAATTTGTTGTAGTGTCAGATCGCCAAATAGCGAACTGCAGCGCCATTTCGAGCTCGTTTATAATTATATTATAAATTATACGTTCAATTGTCGACGATTGAATATATTCGTTATTCAAATTCAAATTCCAAACTGAATTACATATCACAGATGATCCGGTTCACACCATATCGTCATTTTAGCCAATTCTGATTATTTCAGAATTAAATATATTATTTAATTTATTATTTTAATTAAATATTCATCATTATTTTATTCCACGACCATTAGATTCACTAAACCACCATTTATATAATAAAATAAATTAATCATAATACCTCTGCCAATGCGGGTCATTACAACTACCCTCCTTTCAGAACCGAGAATGGCACCCTTACTGGATAACCACTCCATTCCTAGAATCAACCCATAGCTCAAAAACATAAGAATTATTCCCAAAAGTCATAGATGTCCTCAAATCCAAACAAGTCATGAATAAATGGGACGATCTCCCAACAGGATTTGAGACAAAACGGGACCCTCTATTGTGCTAGTAATAAGGTGCAGAGACTCAACTATCGAAGCAGGTTTTAAAAAGGATGCGATGTACAAAACAAAGTCCTAACGGGATGATAGAAAGGAAAACCTTTAACGGAAACGTTACCATCCCTCTTAGGTGAGAGTATACAATTGCCCTCTCGACGATCTTGTTCTTTGCCCATGTCCTTGTCCTATAGTACTTAACTACCTTCTTGTGCTGAGCCTTATTCGCCTTAACCACTCCTATCCTTTCTTGTATAACACGGTAACGGGTCTCTTGAGAACTTCCTCCATTGCACGGAAAACATTTACGTAGCTAGAAAAGGATTAGTCACAGTTAAAACTACTGTGACTACAGGCGGAGGAAAGAAAGGAAGAGAGATTCAATCAAGGGAACTCAGGATAGTGCTAATGGCTTTTTGGGGAATAACCTTTTTCTTTAAAACTTTTCTTGGAAAATGCTTCTTTGTAAAATGGCTTTGAAAATAGTTTCAGAAGGTTTTGAAAACTTTTGCCCAGTCTGGTAACCTTCTGCTCTGATACCAAATGTAACACCCCACCTCCGCTAGGGTCACTCACAAAGGGAATGCACTAGCTTTGGTGGAGTATTATCTAGGTAAACATGCACAGAAATATTACAACACAGAACATATAAAACAGAGGAAGAAAACATGATTTTATTACTTTATAAAAGTAGTAAGGTCTTAAACCTTTTACATCAAAGTGCCATTAAATTACTTACATCGAAACCTGTCTTGCAATAATAAAGAAGCATAAAACCATAGTCATAAATTATTCCCCAAGTAAAACAGTAAAATAGCCATAGCCAAGAAAAGTCCAAGCCATCGATGATGATCTTGAAGCAGAAAATCCGCACTAAGTAGCAACATTTCCTCCCTGTAAACCTGGGGGGGGGAACAGAAGAAAAAGAGGCGAAACAAAACGGGGTCAGTCATAAAGACTGGTAAGTCCTAGCTACTTTCAGCCAAAAAACAGGTAAAGGTAACATGACATGTATAAACTGAAAGTAAACATAAACATGATGACAAGATAAACAGATCAAACTAAGATAACAAGATAAACTCAAGTAACAAGATAACCAAGGTAACAGGATAACCAAGATAACAAGATAACAAGATAAACTCGGAATAACATCGCATGTCTAACGTCCTATGCACCAACCAGACTAGCATCCTAACTCGTATCATCCCTTCCATGTATATGTATAGTCCCTTGCCGTATATCGTACAGGTTCCATCACGTTATTCTGTACCACTACAACGTAGTGTCACCATCCTTGAAATCGCTCGGACTGCCATCCTTGTTCTGGCCAGATTACCTTATCATGAATTATCGCGTGTTCAACTAGGATTTACGCCACCTAGGACTACTAGGGATTATGCTACCTATTGGACGATTTCTAGATTCGAATCAGGGTTTATGCCACCTAGGACCACTAGGGATTATGCTACCTATCGAACAACGCCCTTTTTCCACGTAACGATCTAATCGATCGGCTCCCTACAAGTCCTAACTCGTCGTGTGTCGGTGTCATACGGCCCAATCACGAATGTAGCTACTCTGTACTAGGTCCACCCTAGGGTGTATCAAGCC
Source organism: Allium sativum (assembly GCA_030737875.1). Taxonomy (NCBI): domain Eukaryota; kingdom Viridiplantae; phylum Streptophyta; class Magnoliopsida; order Asparagales; family Amaryllidaceae; genus Allium; species Allium sativum. The sequence continues at coordinate 6,317 of JASFAX010002713.1, read as the reverse complement.
CTAGGGTGTCAACCACTGACACCATTCCAAGCACGCACAGTGTACAACTACTGGTGCCCATGCCTGCTTTTTCAACTCCGGACTCATGTGCACGACCATAGTCCGCCTGAACCTACAATGGCGCACCAAACTCAACCGTCGTTTTGGTCGCTTACAATCAGCCCAGTAATCGTGCCCCACCCTAGCCTAGTCCCTAGGGTATCGTGATACATCCAAGAGGGTTACTGCTGAAAAGGACCGCGTAACTAGGGTTTCCGTCCAGCAGGCTATGTATTGTCATCTAAATTCAAGACTTAACCCCTATCAGTCTAGCATGTCAAGTTGGTTAAGTGTTGTCATTCAAGTTCGTGACTTAACCCGTCTACATGTCATGTCAAGTTGGCTAAGTGTTGTCATTCAAGTTCATGACTTAGCCCTACGAATCACGTGTCAAGTTGGTTAAGCGTATTCCAGCGGTTCATGGCTTAACCCTATCCAAATCATTGTGTCAAATTGGTTAAGTATATTTAAGCTTAACCCCATCAAATTTCCGTGTTAGATTGGTTAAGTATATTAAAGCTTAACCCCATCAAATTACCGTGTTAGATTGGTTAAGTATATTCAAGCTTAACCCCATCAAATTACTGTGTTAGATTGGTCAAGTATATTCAAGCGATTCGTGACTTAACCCCATCAAGTTATCATGTTAGATTGGTTAAGTATATTCAAGCGATTCATGACTTAACCCCATCAGGTTATCATGTTAGATTGGTTAAGTATATTCAAGTGATTCATGACTTAACCCCATCAAATTACCTTGTTAGATTGGTTAAGTATATTAAAGCAATTCATGACTTAACCCCATCAAGTTATCATGTTAGATTGGTTAAGTATATTCAAGTGATTCATGACTTAACCCCGTCAAGTTACCGTGTTAGATTGATTAAGTATATGTTAACCTAACCCCATCCACTAGTCAAATTATAACGGTTAAGTGTTACCCTTGTGAGTTTGTTTAACCTTACCATGCATCGCGTTATACTAGTCGGGTGTTATCGATCCATTCAGGTTAAACTAACCCATCCTCTAATCGTGTTATATGGTTAAGTGTCATCAAGAAATCAAGTCCGGTTTTACTTAACCCACCCATCCACGTCATATTGGTTAAGTGCCATTAGTCTAATCAAGTTACTTAACCCACCCGTCCATGTCATATTGGTTAAGTGTCATTAGTCTAATCAAGTTACTTAACCCACCCGTCCATGCCATATTGGTTAAGTGTCATTAGTCTAATCAGGTTACTTAACCCACCCGTCCATGTCATATTCATTTATTATTTATTAATGCATCAACCTCTCACATCGGACTTGTTTGCGGTCACTGGATATGCTGGGCGGTTCCGGGCAGAATTACACCGCAAACCCATTCCAACCTCGGGTTCAAGCATTACCACAATCTAATCTTTGCCTACGACCTCTCACATTAGACTATTATTGTTGTGGTCACTGGATATGCCGGGCGGTTCCGGGAAGAATTACACCACAACTCAAGTCTAACCTCGTGTCGAAGGCGTCCGTTAGATTGTTAATTACATATGTTTCATCTAAGTCAAGATCCCCACTTTACATATTACTAAGCATATTCCCAAGTTCCACATTACATGCCCATGAAAATATGTACCCAATTCTAGCCACTTTACATATGTCCAATTCTCACCTGTTTGCATGTATGCCAAGTTTATGACATCCCAACCCTATCGAGTTCTAGCCAAAGTTACATGTTGTCAAGTTCATGCCCAAATAAACCCAAATCATGGTTCATGTTTCCAATTCTACTTATGCCTAGTTAACGTAAGCCCAACCCCTTGATTTAACTTGCATAGTCTCAAAACCCATGATATAATTCATATGTCAACTCATGTATGCCCAAACTTGCAAATAATATTGGCAATACCCCAAAATTTTCCCTTGTTCATGTTATGCACAAATTCGACCACCCACACCCATACCCAAATAGGTGAAATCCCAATATTTCCCCCGTATACAAATCGCACGTAAATCGTAGTTTAGGCCTAGGTCCGAAATCGACCAAGGTTCATCAAAAGAAAATAAATAGGGGAAGGTAGAAACTTTGCATAAAACAAGATCCGAGAGAAAATCATCATTACATGCATGATAAGGACATGAAAGAGTGATTTGCAACATGCATAGGTCCAAATTAATGTCATAGCAACATTCCCAAAGGTCAAGATTCAAAATGAACAAGAATGAGTATGGATCGATTATCATGCATAGATCAAATTTCAACTTTATCACATGTCATATTCAAGTTATCGTTTCAATCTAAAAGCATCTAGAACTTACAAAGCGTGGCTAGTGAATTAGGGGCAAGAATCGTCATAGAATCGTTGTAGCGACGTTGATCTACCCTCTTGATTTGTTGTAGAAGCTCTAGGAATGATGTAGCAACATTAGAAGCCTTGAGAAATAAGTAGCTCCTTTGATTTGATGGAGAAAGATTGCTCCTTTTCCTTAGATTTAGTTTAGAACCCTCAAGCTCTCAATGATGAAGATGAAGGCCATGATTTAGGAGCATTTTGGCAGCACTTAGTTGCTAGAATGATTTTTAGTGATTTAGGTTAGGTCTTAGGGTGTTTTTATAGGAGTTAGGACTAGTTTAGGCCCTTAGATTAACCCTAATTTAGATCTGGACCACTGAAAATCGTCACAGGCCAACCAACCAGACCACACAAGCAAGTAGGTGCACCAGGCTAACCTGGCTCGACCAGGGAGGTCGACCCCCAGGTCGACACCCAGGTCGACTGGGCAGTCGACCTGGTCCTGGGGAGGTCGACTACCTAGTCGACTCCCCAGTCGACCTGGGTCCTGGGCGGGAAACTTTCCCGCCCAGTCTGTTTGGGGCTAAATTCGAAATTCGAATTTGAACTGTTTTCGTTTTCTGATTTTTTGTGAAACTTCTAGAGGCCATATCTCGGTCATACGGACTCCGATTTACGAAATTTCGGACTCGTTTCCAACCAGAATTCCGAGACGAACGCAACGGCGCAACTATTTCGCTTGATTCTTAATTTATAATTTAATTCTGCCCTGATTTCTTGTTTTAACATGTTATAATTTTCGGGTTGTTACAACAACCCAAAATCAAATTTATTTAATTTAACTTCAATTAAATCTTAACAAATTGGAAAACTCATTAAATCTAAATTTTATGATTTATTCTAATTAGTAACTAGTTTATTTCAATAAAAATATATTTTCTCAAAACATATTCTTTTTCCAAAATATTCTTTTCATATTTATATTTTCTAAAATATTCTTTATTGGAATGTGACTCAACCAACAACCATATATTTTGTATGGAATCGACAATCATGATAAATAATTATCAAACATCCAAATGACGACCAAAGTGGAATCTATAACTGTGTGAGCATTAAAGTAAATAACTGACGCTCATCACAGACTGTCAATCCATCGATTGACAGATAACTAAATATTGGGATTAGTGTGTATCAAAAATCATCCCAATACCCGTGTGGGGTTTCATCCATCAAACAAATCATAAATCATTTGTGCGCTTGGGCGATGTGTGAAAATTATCGTCCCAATCACATAAACAAGTCGGGTAACTTGTAAATGGGAGTGTATCATTTTAACATCATAAACATATATAATGATGAATCGTTTCATATATAATAGAAATGTAAGTTCTCATGTTAACATAATTTATCAAAACAATGAATCCTTTCTACTGATTTATTTACATTAAAAATGTGAATTCTGATGTTGACTCACCTACAATGAAGTATGATCTTTTCTTTTTACATAAAGAATGATATTCTTTTTACGTTGTGTAAAATGAAATCTTTATATTACATTAAAAATGTAATCATTTAATATTATCATTTTTATAACCACTAAAGTGCAGATAAAAATGTACTTTTTGATTTCATATTTTATTTGCAATAGAGAATGTAAGTAAAAATATAACTTCTTATTTCATGCTTTATTTGCAAAAGAGAATCCAAATAAGATTCAACTTTTTATGTTTATTTACATCGAGGGATAAAAATAAAAATTGTAACTTTTTATTTCTAGTTTTATTTGCAATAAGGATTGCAAATAAAAAGGATAACTTGTAATTGTAATGTTTTGTTCACATCTAAAGTTGCAAACAAAATGCATCTTTTTCCTACGGTGTTTATTTGCCTCTAAATATGCAACTAAAAATATAATCTTTTAACCACGATGTTTATTTGCATCTAAATATGCAAATAAAATAAATATAATCTTTATTAAATGTTTTGTTTGCAACTAAATTTGCAAACAAAAATGTATATTTCCATTTCTAAAAATACAAAATATAATATTTGTTTGCATCTAAAATTGCAAACAAAAGGTAACTCTTTAAATCATATTTTGTTTTACTAGTGTAAATTGACAAAAGTGAATAATTTGTTTTAACTAGTGTAGATTGACAAAAGTGAATAATTTGTTGTTTCAAATCTGATATGACATAAGGATGCTATATTTTGTTTTATTCTTTTAATTTGGACAAAAATGAGTATTTTTGCCAACTTCTACTTTAATGAAAACAAATGAATGTTTAGCTATTCATTCTTTTATAATGACAAAAATGAACCTTTCTAATTCATTCTCTTTTTAATGTATAAAATGTGATAATTTTGTTAAATTGTTATTTTTATTTCAATAATCATTCTATGACAAAAATGTAATTTTATTTCACAAATCATTCTTTTGACAAAAAGGTAATTTTAACTCATATTAACATTTTATAATCAAAATGCCCTTTTAATTTTCATTAACATTTTATAGTGGCAAAAATGTCAATTTCCTTTAATGTAAACAAAAATGTCAATTTTCTTTAATATAAAGAAAAATGTCAATTTCCTTTAATATAAACAAAAATGTCAATTTATTCTAATATACACTTTCTAGCAAAATGTATATTTCATTCCAATTCTTTTAATGTATAAATATATACATTTTCTCATCATTCTTTTTAATGTTTAAAAATATACCTTTTCTAATCATTCTTTTTAATATACACTAATTACATAACAATGTAATTTTACATGTTAACAAATCCTAACACATATAAAAAGACATTTCTTATTCAAAAATGTTATTTTTATTTCTATGTGACATTTAATAATAAAAATGTTAATTTTCTTATGCTAACCTTTTATACCAAAATGATGTTTTTAACTTCACATTTTACTAAAATGATAATTCTTATTCTAGTATGACATTTGACAAAAATGATGATTCTTATTCTAGTATGACATTTAACTAGAATGATAATTCCTTCATTACATGCCATTATTATAACATAAATGGTATCTTTTTATTTATGAACATGTTCTAATCAAAAATGTCAAGTTGAATCAAATAAAACATTTCATAATAAAAGGACAATTTTAGTCTAAATGATCATTGTTAACTAAAATGACAATTTTGACAAAATCTATATTTTTAAACATGTCATTCTTTTTATTTAAACAAAAATGGTGTATTTTTGTTTAAACCAATTTCTAATTTACAGAAATGTTTCAATTTCGATAGTACAACAAACAAAATGATAATTTTGTTTAGTCTAATTCAAATTAACAGAAAAGTTAATTTTAACCATAAAATGAACAAAATAATAAATTTGTTCAATCTAATTCTAATCAACAGAATTGTAATTTTAAACAATTCTATCGCCATAATCAACATCAAACAAACAGATGTGTATTTACAATTAACACAGAATAATAACAGTATGAATTAACTGCAAATTTATAACAATAATTTCAGAATTTATTTCAATTATAAAGGAAAGAAATAAAATAGATTTCTCACATCGATTGGTTTTCCGAAATCGTTCGTGTTCAAATTTGCTGAATTTCCAAAGTCCACTGTTTATGCTCTAGTCAGTTCCAGGTTGTAGATCTCGCCAAGAGGATTCCAACAAAACTGAAATCGCTGAATTTCGTTAAGATTTGAATGAGTTACACCCTTTTATAGGTTAATTACTTTTATAATACAATTAAATTAATTAAATACCCTTAATTACATTGATTAAAACAAGGCCGTTTGTATCTTCTTCTTACACTATGCACAGACCGTGAGAACCCATCACGCTCAAATTTCCTCTCTCCTCCTAGCGCCTCCCCTGATCGTCGTGACTCAGATCCGACGCCACCGCCCGGAGCGCCAACGAACGCTGCCCCCACGCCAGGAACCCAGGCGAGCTCGGTGGTCCCTAGAGGGCCCCAGAACGCCGCGAACGGCGGCACTTTGTGCCCTAAATTC